>ML408552.1:112049-139405 GCA_005239525.1 Nicotiana knightiana | reverse complement strand
GTCGATACACTAGAAAATATATATATGTAGATGAAATCTCTTGAACATAGTAGTAATTGGCACGGATATTATGTACCAAATGGTACGTGGATGTCGCTTTGCAAAGTGAGATGGAAATATGTGGGCAAAAGTTGCTGTCTGTGTTGAAGAGTTGTTGGAATTATTGGAATCGTGTTCTAGAAACACTTCTTCGGTTGATTTGATATTGCTTTCTCTACTTGAGCACATTTACGCTTGGTCGGAACCCAAATATGTTGTTGTTTGATTTACCTGGTGGATTCTTTTTGTCATTCGTGTTTCCTTTTCCTCTTATCGTTACTACTGCTTGCAACTTGATATCATATTGATATCGATATTACTTTGATAGTCCTTTCTTGTTAGATTTGAGTAATATCCTGCAGGTTATATATATTTTCTAGTGTATCGACCTGGCCTCGTCAGTACTCTACCGATGTTAGGCTTGATACTTACTGAGTACCACTGTGGTGTACTCATACTACACTTCTGCACATCTTTTTGTGCAGAACCAGATACTTCGGATGGGGTCGGTTTGATACTTACGCTCGGTGTGGCTGGAGACTTCAAGGTGTACATGTTGGGCACTCGCGAGCTCTAAAGTCACTTTTTGTTGTATTCGTTTCCATTCTTTCATTTATTTCCGGAACAATGATGTATTTATTAAGTATAAATACTCCTATAAAGGCTTATGACTTGTACTACCGCTTTCGGGAATTTTAAGCTTATAGATAATTTAATTTCTAAGTTTTTAGACGTTATTTATTTATTGTTGTTCAGTATATCTTAGGCTTACCTAGTCCCTAAGACTAGGTTCCATCACGATACCCAATAGAGGGAAATTTGGGTCGTGATAGAAATATGAGAGGGTGACCCTATGGGGATGAATCAGCATCCACACTTAAGCACGAAAAATTCAATGTGCTACCAGCCCGGCGTTGTCAGAAGCTTAATATCATAAACTGCCCGACATGGTCAGAGGCTTAATATCAATCGCATTGACAACTTACATGCTGCACGGACAACTCATATGCCATAATATAAGGATCTGGATCCACACGGACAATTCAAGTGCCGATACTCATAATTCGCGCGACTTGGTCACATGCTCGATATCACAATCTGTCTGGTGTGGTCACATGTATAACAACACAATACGCGCGACGTTGTCACAGGCATAACAACACAATCCACCCGGCGTGGTCAGAGGAATAACAACATAACCAATTCCGCATGGTCACAGGCATCCAGACCAAATCATATCACACAAAAGCAAATATACAAGAATACATGTATGTGATCAACAAATATTAGATGCCATGCTCCTAAACTGGTATAGTGACATTCTCCAATCGGTAATTTCATCACAGAGATAACAATTACCAAGTTTATTCAAGGAATTAGCTTCTTCGTAACCTCAAACATGGTTCAAATAGTTCACAACAATGTTACAATTACGAGAAACATTATAGCATAAAGCTTAAAAGTCAATTCTAGGCATATCATAACCTAAGAACAACCACACACATATGCCCACCCATAGCACGTAGCTATCACAGATAATTCAGGGAACTAGTGCCTCAACCATGTTTAGATAAGATACCTACCTCGAAAAAGACAAACCCAAATACCGAGCAAGCCACTCGATGCTCTAGAAATTCCATCCCCCATGTATCGATCTCTGAACGACTCTAAACTAGCCAAAAGCAACTCAAAAATATCAAATAATGACATAGGAGACAAATCCAATCGATAAAGGTTGAATCTTTAATCGAAACTCAAATGTGACGACCCAAAGGGTCACCACCTATTTATTACCCATCCTATACTTCCGAGGCCTTGAAAACCTCATTTATAGCTGCCTCGATTCTCATGCGCCGTCCGGGCGCGCAGCCGGCAAGATTATATATGAAATTCTGTGAAAAATGCTAAGATTTGATATTAAAATGAGTAAATTTGACTCCGGTCAACATTTTGGGTAAACAGACCCAGACCCGTGATTTGGCGGTCCTGGAGGGTCCATAGTAAAATATGGGATTTGGACGTATGCCCGGGATCGAATTCCGAGGTCCAAGCCCGAGAAATGAATTTGTGAGTAAATTGTTTTTTTGAAATTTATAAAGAAAAGTGAAATGAAAATTTACTAGAATATGTTGGTATCGGGCCCATATTTTGGTTCCGGCGCCCCGTACAGGTCTTATATGTGGTTTGAGATATTTTTGTGAGGTTTGGTTGAAGTTGAACGTCGTTTGACATGTTTCGGACTTAAAAGTCTAAATTTGAAAGTTTATGTAGTTTGAAAAAAAAAACTAGTGATTTTGAGGTTTGATTCGTTGTTTTTGATGTTATATTGGCAATTTCATTGCCCGGTTAAGTTCTTAGGATGTTGTTGAGTTAGTGCATGTGATTTGTTAGGAGCCCTGAGGGCTCGGGAGTGTTTCGGAGGTGTCTCGAAGTGATTTTGAACTTAGGAAATTTGCTGGTTTTTGCTTCAGTTGTTGCAGGTCCATTTGTTCTTCGCGATCGCGAAACCTCTTTCGCGTTTGTGAAGCATTAAGTTTTCCTTCATCGCGTTCGCATCCACTCCCTCACGATCGCGTAGGGTTATTTGACCCTGAGGGTTTAACCCTCTTTTCCTCTTCGGGTTCTCGTACAGTTGACCATGATCCCGTAGCTTTACAGGTCTCCTTCATCACGTTCGCGTGATGTCCCACGCATTCGCGTAAGTCAACTTTTGGACCCCAGCTAGTTTTTACTCTTCGCGATTCAGTCTACCCTTCACGAACGCGACCTCCCTTCCGCGATCGCGAAGGGCAATTTTACCGAGTGGTATATAAATATTTCAAGAACCAGTAGCTACGGGATTTTTACAGAAAATAACGAACTTCTTCTTCTCCAAAGCCCTTAGGCATCCACCGAAGACATCCCTCATAAAAAATTCTTGGGTTAGTAAATTTTAACTCTTTTCCTTCATTTTTCATCCATATCTAATGAATTCCTAAGCCTAAAACATGCAAATTAGAGTAGAAAATTGGCAATTTGGGTAGAGTTAGGCCCTTTTTAATTTTCTTGATTTAGACCTCGTTTTGGGGTCGAATTTGAAAACAAATGATATATTCAAGCTCATGGGTGAACGAGTGATGGTGTTTTGGCCCGAGCCTCGTGTTTGGACCAAGCGGGCCCGGGGTCGAATTTTGTTATTTTGAAAGAATGCATGGAGATGGGTAATTAGGCTATGTAATTGAATTATTGAATCCTTATTGATATACTTGAGTTGATCATGCCTAGATAATACCATTCCGAAGTTGAATTCTAAAGGAAAGGCGGTTTTAGAGGGTTGATTGCTATATTTTGAACCCGAGATAAGTGTTTGGCCTAACCTTAGCTTGAGGGAATAGGAGTTGAGTATTATTTGCTATTTGCTAATTTTCAAATACGATGTATAGGAATGGTGACGAGTATCTATACATTGGTGTCTAGCATGACCGTGAGTCTTATTATTGCGAATATTCCGCTTTTGTTGTAGTTTCTATGCCTTATTGATGATTTATATATGATGTAAAGGGCAGGTGAAGAAATATGAGATAATTACATTCTTTTGGATCATTGGCTCAAATTGTGAAACGAATAATGAAGAAATATGAGATATTACATCTTTGGAGCATTGGCTCAAATTGTGAAACAAATAATGAAGAAATATGAGATATACATGTTTGGAGCATTGGCTCAAATTGTAAAACGAATGATGAAGGAATATGAGATAATTACATCCTTTGGAGCATTGGCACAAGTGATAGAATAAATCATGGAAATGAAAGTGAATGAAAGAGGAAGAGTTACTAAAATATACCATGCCGGGCCATTGTTGCTTTAGTGATTATCTCCCTTGCTGGGATGTTGAGATTATTGTTATTGTTCCCTTGCCAGGATTTAATTGTTTAATTGATGATCCCTTTCTAGGATTTAATTGTTTAATTGATGTTCCCTTACCGGGATTTAATTGTTTAATTTATGTTTCCTTGCTGGGACATCTATTTTTATTCTGTTTACACCCTTGCCCTTGGTTGTGATTGTTGTTTGGGTGAGGAAGAGTGTTAAAGCACGAAGGGTGATGCCGTGCACTGTTTGCTATGGTAAGGAAGAGTGTTAAAGCACAAAGGGTGATGCCGTGCATTATTTGATATTGTGAGAAAGAGTGTTAAAGCACGAAGGGTGATGCCATGCATTGTTTGATATTGTGAGGAAATAGTGTAAATCATGAAGGGTGATGCCGTGCCGTATGATGTACCATTCCGTACAGATATTCATTGATTATACTGTGAGGAAAGATAGTAAAATCACGAAGGGTGATGCCGTGCAAGCTTGTGATTTCTATTCCTTATTGATATTCTAACCTTGTTGTTCCTTTCCTTGTTTAATATTTCTTATATGAAACTGTTACCTCCCCACATCATGTTCCCCTTTCCCTTATTGATGGATTACTTCCTGTATTTCTCTTCCGTTGTTTATACATATATATATTCGAACTGCACAGGTACATTTTGTTGTCGTTTCTTAGCCTCGTCACTACTTCGCCAAGGTTAGGCTCGGCACTTACTCAGTACATGGGGTCGGTTGTACTGATGCTACACCTGCACTTCTTTATGT
Source organism: Nicotiana knightiana (assembly GCA_005239525.1). Classification (NCBI taxonomy): domain Eukaryota; kingdom Viridiplantae; phylum Streptophyta; class Magnoliopsida; order Solanales; family Solanaceae; genus Nicotiana; species Nicotiana knightiana. Next base: position 134,743 of record ML408552.1, on the reverse strand, counting down.
TGTGCAGATTACGCAGTCGGACCTGGAGGACATCATAGTGGGAGTTTCTTCCAACTTATCCTCGAGGCTTCAAGGTATACCCGCTGGCGTTCGTGGACCTTGGCGTCTCTTCCATCCCTTTGTCTTCACTTGTGTCTTGTTTTTCCTCTAGTTTCAGAGACAGTCATGTATTTCCTTCCAGACTTTGTATTTAGCACTCTTATAGACAGTTCGTGAGTTTGTGACTCCGGGTTTTGGGAAAATTATGCGTCAATGTATTATGTGGTCTTTACTTAGTTTGAAAACCATATTTATTTATTTCTGCTGTTAAGTTGTGAACCGTTTAGTTTATTCTGTTAAATCAATTTTAATATGCCAGTTTATCTATACACGTTGGCTTGTCTAGTGGGTTCAACGTTAGACGCCATCACGGCCCGATGGTGGGATTTCGGGGCATGACAAGTTGGTATCATAGGTCTTGATACTTACTGGGCACCGCTGTGGTGTGCTCATACTACTCTTCTGCACAACATTTCCTCAAAATTGTTCTTATACCACAACCACACATAGCCCTCGGCTCAACAACACTGAGTACAACAACAACAACAATGACACGAGAATATGGCAAGTAAATCAACATTGGAATTTCAAAACAAAAAGAAGAATGGGTTCCCAAGGAAAGCATGAGAAGTAATAATGGTTTCAACAAGAATAACTCAACAATGAGGGACAATGTGTAACAATGATATCAACTAGGAGTAAATCAAAAATTTGAGAGATAACATGTAACAATGATTCCAAATAAGAATGACCCAACGATAAGAGAGATAACATGTAATAATGATTCCAAATAAATACAGCTCAACAATAAGAGAGATACATGTAACAATGACTTCAGATAAGGATAAGTCAACAATGGAGAAGATAACAATAACTTCAATTAAGGTTAATCAACTATGGAAGAGATAACAATGGCAATAAAAGAGGCAATATATTCAATAGGCATAAAGAGTATATTTGGCAATAAAGGGTAGAACATGAACAGTAGCATTCAAATAAGACATGTAAGGGTAAATATAGCAATGGAGGATTTAACATGATAAGACAACTTCATTTTAATTTACATAAGAACCTAAGAGTCTAAGCCGGTCAAATTTCCACATATAAGTTGTGTACATACTCGTCACATTGTGTACACGTCTTTCACGTAGTTCAAATAGTGCAAACAAACCAATTCCTATGGGGTAGCTCGCCCACACAATGTTAGGCAAGATACTTACCTCAAAAGCCCTCAATCAACACTCTAAAATAGCTTTTCCTTTACAATTGACCTCCGCTCGGCTCAAATCTAACCAAAATCAACTCATAATGCAAGGGAAATCAACTATAATAATTAAAGCTATGATCTTTACATAATTGCTCAAATGTCAACAAAAGTCAACTCCAGGCTCGCCCGGTCAAAACCAAGGTCCAATGGTAGATTCCAACTACCCATGACCCCCGAGTTAATATATGTGATTAGTTTCAAAGTCCGAGTTCAAAATCGACTCTCAAAACTCAAATTCTTATTTTTCAAAATCTTCACAAATTTTCACTTTGGTTCCTATGATTTTGATATTAAAATCTAAGATATCTTGATGGAAAATTGATTCCCAAAGTTTGTAGATGAAAATCCCTCTTAAAAATCGCCTCATACCGAGTCTAGGGTTCCAAAATATTAAAATGAGGCTAAAACTCCTGTCCCTCAGCTTTTTTTCCAGTAGCAGGTGTCAAAAATGCGACCTGGGGTTGACAAATGCGGGTAATCAATCGCAAAAGTGAAGAACCCACATGCGTGCTACAATCGCAAATGCGACTTAATGATCGCAATTGCGAACAATAGACACCTTGCAAATGCGACCAGACTGGTCGCAAATGTGAGAAAGCTTACCCAGCCCCAGCTTCGCAAATGGAAACTCTTGGTTCGAAAATGCGAACCTAGCAGACTACAACTTACATCACAATTGCAATCCAAAACTCGTAAATGCGAGACCTGAGGCATCTGTGCAAAACCAGCAGAACTTAAACTCAATCAAACACTCTGCAGTGCATCCGAAACTCACATAAGCCCTTGGGGCTCCAAACCAACATCAACACAAGTCTAAAAACATAACACGAACTCGGTCGTGCGATCAAATCATCAAAATAACATCCGAAATTATGAATCTGACCTCCAAAACACATGAAATCTACATGAAACTCACGAACTTCTAAAAACACAACCGCGCATCTGATTCCTATCAAATCAACTCGGTATGACACCAAACATTGCGAACAAGCCCCAAATGACAAAACGGACCTATTCCAAGTCCAAAAATGGAAATTCGAACACGATCTCTATGAAGCCAACCTATGGTCAAACTTATAAAAATTCTAAGCCTTTATATTGCCAACTTTCGGCAAAACAACACAAATCAACCTACGGACCTCCGAAATCGATTCAGGGCATACGCCCAAGTCCAAAATCACGATACGAACCTATCGGAGCCACAAACACCATTCCAAGGTCATTTCCACAAAATTCAAACCTCGGTCCAAATATTCAATTTAAGCTTCTAAAGTGAGAATCACTCATCCAAGTTCATCCGGAAACATCCGAAATTCAAATCCGACCATGCACGCAAGTCATAATGCAAAATACGAAGTCATTTAAGACCTCGAACTACTAAATAGAACCTTATAACTCAAAATGATCGGTCAAGTCGTTACATTCTCCCCCTCTTAAACAAATATTCGTCCACGAACGTGCCAAGAGACTTTCCCAAGCCATCAATTCACTGTATAAACTCACCATGCACATACACACGGGTGATCCTACATCACCCCAATCCATAATTGGCCGACAACACCATCTCAACTACAGATTATTCTTTCCACTCATGCTAAAAGCCTTAGAATCAAATATCTACATCTATCAAGGGCACTATTATCACACAAACACACGCTAAATCACTTAACCTGCAAAGGCTCATGCATGAACCCACAAGGTACAACCACACGACATAACACATCATCCATATGCCTATAGAAACAACTCTGACCGCAATAGCCGCCATTACCAAACCCGGTACCAGCAAAATAATCATATCGTCTAGAATCTTTTTCCAACCCTTCACAATGCTGAAAATAATGCAAGAAACATGAGAAATCATAACTACTCATCCAATCAACAAGCTACCTCAAACTCCATAAGGGAACATACATCGCAATCCAAACCCAACAAACACAACTCAAATATGACTGAATATGGAAAAAGGAACACATGACAGAAGCGTCAAAGAAGCCAAGCATGCACAACTCCCCACCCATACCGTTCTGTGGATCCAATCCACAAGGAATAAGCAAGACGCACAAAACAACCACAACAGATCTTACCTTAATATCACCTCACAGTGGCACATAGCCCATCACTAACACACCTATCCATGAAGAACACCAAGTCCGCATCCTTAACTCGGAATCACAAGTAAAATAAGCATATCATCAACTAAGAAACTCTACCAACTAACCCCATAGAACCAAAACCACAACATGAAACAAACGTCTCATACCTATAGAGCACCAAACCACAAGTTGGGCCAAACCATCCAAAGTCACATCAAACCCTATTGTATTTAACTAACATAAAGTCTACCCAAGTCACAAGACCTACAATAGCAACAAAACCAGAACCATAGACACGGGCTATCACAACAAATTCTGAACTGGCATGAACACATGAACAAAGTACAAGAATCACAAAACACAACCATATCTGAAGCAAGTAGGATGACTCTTACCAATAAATGGGACTGGATCGAAGTAACACAATGCATATATGTACTCAATTGAAACCATACATGTAAGGACATCATCTGGTGCATCGTTCTCTTCCCAACCAGGAAGAGCGTAATGATGGCCCGACCTCCATCCGAGGGTGACCTACCTGCCTGACCTCCACCTCTAGCTAGTGGTGCAGGTATAGCAGCAACTGGAGCAGAACTCATAGCCTGAGTACCTCGATGTGACACATCTATCCAGAGTCTGGGACAATCTCTCACCATGTGGCTGGTATCTCCACACTTAAAGTAACTTCTCTGCTGACGTGGCTATAGAAGCTGTCCATTATAGGTACTCTATGACCCCTGGATATCTGAAACACCACGTGAAGCCTAAAGTGCAAATTGAACTGGCTGACCCACAAAACCTCTACCATGACATACCCTTCCTAAAAAATAAGGATCAATAGATCCTCCAAGTCCATGAGGCCTCGTAGCCTCCCTGACCTCTCTCTCTCCTATCACTGCATGCCCTCTAATCAGCGAGCGATCTCTACGAACTGATAAAATGAAACATCCATCTCCAACTCCTGAGCCATGCTAAATCAGATATCATAACTGAGCCCCTTCATGAACATGCAGACTCGCTCTCTAACTGTAGAAACCAAAGCAGGTGCATGCTTGGAAAAATCACTGAATCTAACAGCATACTCTGACACTGACATAGTACCCTGGCATAGTTTCTCGAACTTCACGCGCCATGCATGGTATGGAGAACAAACTCTCAAAAACATCTCTAAGAACTGAGTCCATGAAAGTGAAGATGCATCGGCTGGGCTACCCTCCTCGTAAACCCGCCACCACGGATACGCTGCTCCTAACAACGGGAATGTAGTAAAAGTGACCACACTCGTCTCCACAATACCCATGGTGCGGAGAATATGATGGCAGTCCTCTAGAAAATCATATGCATCCTCTAAAGCCAAACCATTGAAGGTAGGAGGGTGATACTTCTTGAACCTCACAAGTCTATGTTGCTCATCCTCAGATGATGCTGCACTAACTGCGGGCTGAACCGGAACAACAGGATGTCCTAGCATGACACCTGATACCTGACCAACGTGGACTCGTTGCTCTAGAGTACGGTCGGTGGGAGTTTGAGCTCCTCCCGTGGTCTGTGAAGTAGTTGGTGCAATCGGAATCAATCCCTCCTAACCCAATGTACCAAACATGCTCAGGAAATGCGCTAAAGTCTCTAGAAGTCTAGAGGTAGCAACATGCGCCTCTGATGTCTGTCCCCTAATTGGAGCTACTGGTGGCTCCTCAGATGCTGCTCTGGTAGGTGCTCTAGCTGTAGCACATGCTCCTCCTCGGCCTCTGCCCCATCCCTAGCAAAGTCGGCTTTGGGGGCAGCGTCATCAGAATCTGCAGCTCGTGTTCTCACCATCTGTGAGAGAATATATTGGCAAAGGCTAAAATATGAAATCGATAAAGTCATACGATAGGAATGAAAGATGTAATGTTTCCTAATAGTTATCTAGCCTACAGACGTCTCCATAATGATCTGCAGGAGTTTACTAAACTTTCTTATGACTCGTAGCACCTATGAACCTCAAGCTCTTATAGGAACTTGTCACGACCCCAATTTCCCTCTGTAGAATATCGTGATAAGACTAGGTGAGCCTAACACTTAATGATTTAATAACAGATTTTAACCAAATAACTATTAAGCATGAAATAGAAATTTCTATAATATGCCAACAATCCAAGGTAGATACATAACATCCCAAAACCGGTAGTAAGTTATAATCTCTATTGAGTTCATAATGAAACTTCTAAGTACAACTGTTCGGGAATAGAAATAAACTTTACAAATAACTTTAGAAGGTCACTCTAAGGCCTACGAACCCGATGACAGGTATACCTTGAGTCTCCATAGCAATGCCTAATCAGCTAGCTAATGATCAACAAACTCCAAAGTACCCGGATCAGTATAGAAATATGCATAAAGCATAGCATGAGTACACCATGGCAGTTCCCAGTAAGTATCAAGATTAACCTCGGTGGAGTAGTACGAGGGACAGCCAAGACACCTACCAATCTTAATAACTAGTACAAGTATGAATGTGAAACTAATAGAGGACAATATCAATATAAAGCTAAGCGTGGTAAAAGTAACAAAACAATACTCGTAATAGAAAACTAGAAACAACAATAAGCAACATGGAACAAACATGTAATAACGTTGTATAGTAATCTGAACACAGTTTAAGTCCGGTGAAACCAAGTAAGGAAAACAAGTAACAACTCAATAAGAACAATCGCTTTCACACAACATTTATTCAAGAATTTCCCCGAGGTAGCACACTTCATGTCACAAATCACGAGTCCTAATTCACGAACCTTAATCATTTGGCATCACTTGCCAAAATATAAATCACAACCGCACGGATAAGTCACGTGCCAATACCATTAATACCTCATATATGCACAAACAACTCACGTGCTAAGGGAGTGACGATATCCCATATCTGCATGGACAACTCATGTGCTAGCAATAATATTAACTCATAGCTACACAGACAACTCACGTGCCAATAGTACAACTCTCAGAAAAAAGGCAAGTATACGAGAATACATGTAAATGATAAGTACACATCAGGATTCATCTTTTTAAATCGATATGATTGATTAATTAAGTGTATGCTTGTGAAATTATTCTATCACAACTCGAGTCAACAAGTAAGAGTAGAGACATTGAATGGCATATAGGAAACAACACAACAAAATGTAAAATTGATAATTCACACAAGGTAGGCACACCACTACACAAATTTCATCAATAACAATGCCCCTAGGCCATTACAAGTCATCAAAAATCATCCCTAACATATCCTCTCTTGTCTCGTCATGTGCGTAATAATAAAGTAAATGCGCACCTTGTCTCGTGACTCACGTGCGAATACCCCGACAATTCTCTCAACAAAATCATGTGTGCCAAAATACCAACAGAATATAACAACTCGCACCACATGTGCCCGTATGCTGTAAAATTTCCTCAAAACAACTCATATACTACAACCACACATATACCTCGGCTCAAAAACAATGAGTACAGCAACAACAAAAATAACACGAGAATACGACAAGTAAATCAACAACAAAATTTCAAAACACAAAGAAACAGAATAACGGGTTCCCAAAGAAAGACATGAGAAGTAATAGTGGTTTCAACAAAAATAACTCAACAATAAGGGGGATAGTGTGTAACAACGCTAACAAATAGGAGTAACTCAACAACGGGAGAGATACATGTTACGATGATTCCAAATAAGAATGACCCAACGCTAAGAGAGATAACATGTAACAATAATTCCAAATAAATACAACTCAACGATAAGAGAGATACAAGTAACTTTTCCTTCAAATAAGGATAAGTCAACATGGAGAAGATAACAATAACTTCAATTAAGGATAATCAACTACGGAAGAGATAACATGGCAATAAAAGAGGCAATAACTTCAATTTAAGCATATAAGAGTATATTTAGCAATAAAGGGTAGAACATGAACCAATCAACTTCAAATAAGAAACGTAAGGGTAAATTTAGCAATGGAGGATTTAACATGATAAGAGAAATTCATTTTAATGTATTTAAGAACCTAAGAGTCTAAGCCGGTCAAATTTCCACATATAAATTGTGTACACACTCGTCACCTCGTGTACACGCCTTTCACGTAATGCATAGTCTGTGTTACAAATCAAATAATGATTATTTAATTTAAAAATATAGCTTGTAATATTTATTAAAAATTCCAACTACTACAATAATAGTGTAATAATTATTTTATATTTTTAAATGATAATAAATTGATAGAAAAATCCAAAAAGTTTGAAAATAGGACAATTATCAATATATATTTAAATTTTAGAAAACGCACAAAAAATGGTAGTATTTGACTAGTTACAATAAAATGACAAAAACTCATGTATTTTGTAAAAATAAGAATAATTATTAATAAATTTCATTATAGTTAAAAAATGTGCAAAAATATTATATTTTACTATTTAATAACTAGGAAGCCTGCAAAAGTTAATTTTGAATATGTCAGGTCAACTTAGAGTGTCAACAACTACCCCCTCTGACCGGAGTTGATGTAAGAGTCTTCGGGTAAATAAATTGACAACATACTCAATTTTGTTCTGACATGACAGAGTGGGGAATGGGGAGGTTTTGAATATTGTGACTGAACTCTGGTGTTTGAGTGGCCTACATATCTCTGGTTGCACAAGAATCAGGTCGCATGTAATTTTGGGATGTAATTGAGTAGTGCTTGTGCATCGTAACCTCATGGAGTGGAAGACAAAGGATGCAGATATTCGAGGACGAAAAGGTTCGTGTGATATCGACATTTCTTCCAAGATTTACCTAGTGTCAGACTGTGGTGACACTAAGACGTGGATGTTAGATGATAGATTGATTGATTTGAAAGGACATTGAAATGGGTACGACCGATCTCTATGTTATGTTTCCTACATACCTCGAATACAACAAGAATTAGGACAATTGTAGTTCGAGAACATGATGGAACAATTTGATTTTTGATTTTGAAAATTGCATCAGTATCAGGCTATGATAACACTAGGTGTTTTATTTTGACTATGGGGTTCAGATTACCTACACACCCCATGTCAATGGGACGTAAGATGAATGATACTTGGGGACATGCCGTTGATCGTCGTTGGAAACCTTGACGTCCATCATCAAAATTTGCCCCAGTTTTTATGCTAGAAGATAATTCCATGTTGTATCGCGTCTTTGATCAGTAGAGTTGGCATGGTGTGGACTATACTTCTGTTTGACTTGAGAGGTGTGGATTGTAGTGGCTTAAATGAAGTATGTGGATTTTATACAACGTTGATGCGATTTTATTTTTTTTTATTTAATGAAATAGGGTCCTAAGTTGGAAATCTAATTCGAAAGAGATACGGGCTCAGTCCGAAGCGATTAGATAACTTTGGATTTTTAAGGAAATACGGTCTATGTCATTGTTCTGATGAGATATCGGAGCATTTTGATGTTGGATGGGCGATGTCACCTTTCTGATGCGATCTTGTAAAATAATTGATGGTAGACGGTCTATGTCACCATTCCGATGTGATATCACAGAATTTTCAATGTTAATCTCCACGCGATGGGAGTATTTGACTTGAATTTAAATCTCCAGGCGATGGGATTATTTGACTTGAATTTAAATCTCCACACGATGGGAATGATTTGAATGTAAATATCCATGATATAGGAGTGACTTGAATGTAAATCTCCATGCGATGGGAGTGACGTGAATGTAAATCTTTATGTGATGGGAGTGACTGAAATGTAAATCTCCACACGACGGGAGCAATTGGAATTGAAATCTCCATGTGATGGGAGCGACTAGAATGTGAATCTCCACACAGTGGGAGTGACTGGAATGTAAATCTCCACATGATAGGAGTGACTGGAATGTAAATCTCCACACAATGGGCATGACTGGAATGTCAATCTCCATGTGGTAGGAATGACTTGATTTTAGATTTGAATCTCTACGCGATTGGAGTATTCAACAGGATGTGTACCGTACCATAGTTGTCGAAGCATTGAATGTTAGACCGGTTGGTAGTTATGGTTCTGAAACAATATCAGAGCATTTAAATGTTAGATGGATCTGTTACCGTTCCGATGCGAATCAGAGTATTTGAATGTAGAAGCGGTCGGTAGTTACGGTTCAAAAGCAATATCGGAGTATTTGAATGTTAGACGGGCTCTGTCATTGTTTCAAAGTTATATCAGAGCATTTGAAATCTAAAATACCCGTATTAGAATGTGGGCGCCTGTAAACTTTGACTTTGAAATGAAATGCTTTTTGTTCAGGAGGGCGCCTGAAAAAGCAAGAAGCTATATTTCCTATGCAAGAAAATTGACGAAAAAGGGATTCTACTTGGCTCTTTTCATTTGTTTTCTGCATTTTATTATTTTCGTGGCTTTTGTCGAGAATGTTTAAAAATTTGAAGAGTAAAAATAGACTGTGATTTATTGATCGATCATTTTTTACTTTGGTTGGTACCAACAAATAGTTTTGTGGACAAGAATTTTCACCACATACTTTCCAGTAAACTGGGATCAACTTATGGGTAATTTCTATAGGTTCAAGTGGTACCTCAGATATACCCAAGTTTGACAAGATTTGATCATCTTGATTCAATCATAGGTTTTGAATTTTTCCTATCCTCATGTTTCAAATGTCCTTACCATAAAAAAAGTCCTAAATGCCCTACATATTTTGAAGAATTTATGTTTTTAGGACATTTTGGGAAGCACACTCACAATCATAATGTTGTTCTATGCAAGCGATTGAGATACCATATGCTCGGCCTTTATGTAAGTATTCACTAATATGAGAACACTTGGGATAAAATCAAGTAGGGCTTTGTTATCGACTTGTATTGTGGGCTTGGAGATGGGTAGGATATTCATTTCGGGTGAAAGTAACTAATCCCTCCTTGAGCAATGCACTGTATCTTCATCTTCAGTGTTCAAACCATACTTCGGCGCATGATCTTGTTCGGCTCGATATCCTTTTATTTTTTTGACTTCTTTTGCACTTGTAAGAGATTCTTCTTCATTTACAGAGGTTTTTATTTCTTTTTTTTTCTTCTGAAGTTTCTCCTGCTTTGCAAGAGTTTTTCCTTCTTTTTGTTGGAGTTCCTCCTCTTTGAATTTGTTGAGTTTTCCCCTTTTTGTTGGATTTCTCTTTGGATTTTGCGGAAGTTTTCATCTACTTTTTGGATCCTCCCTTTGAATTGTAGAGTTTTCATTTTCTTTTACAGAAGTCATGTCTTCGATTGTCTTGGACTTTGCATCTTTTTATTTTTCATTATTGTCACCTGTACTTTTGTCTTCGTCCAAAGTTGCATGTTTCTAGTGCACTCGAGGAGGTCGGTCCAAGAGAGGGGATGTACATTTAAGCACAAAAGGGTATAGGCTCAGATGTGGTTATGTAATGACTTAACCGGTTGTTTTGGGTATTGTACCCATTCCCCTATTTATTTCCTCTTCTGTGTTTATTTGTGGTTATGTGACTTGCTGGGGTAGTTGGATTAGTTTTGGGGAAGTTTCAGTGTGAATTGGGATACTTAGTCCCAAGGTTGGAAGCTTACTTTTGTGTAGACGACTCTAGAATGGAGTTTTGATAGTTAAAAAAGCTTCCTATGGTGATTTTGGACTTAGGCATATGTCGAGATGTTGATTTGGAGGTCTGTAGGTTGAGTTGATGCTTTTTAGTGAAAGTTAGAAAGTTGAATGTTTGACCGAGAGTTGACTTTATTGATATCGGGTTCTGATTTTTGTTCCGGGAGTTGGAATAAGTCCATTGTGTCATTTGGGACTTGTGTTCAAAATTTGAGATCGTTCAGAGTTGATTTGATATGGTTCGACATGAGTTTTAGAAGTTGGACGTTCATTAGTTTTATTAGACTTGAATTGGGGTGTGATTCGTGGTTTTGGTATTGTTTTATGTGATTTGAGGTTTCGAGTAAGTTCATATTATGTTTTAGGACTTGTTGGTATGTTTGGATGGAGTCCTGGTGGCCTCGTGTGTGATTCGGATGGTTGCAGAACATGTTTTCACTTAGAGGGATGGTTGAAGTTTCTGGTACCTAATGCATTCGCACCTGCGATGTAATGGTCGCAAGTGCGAGGCTGCAGAAAAGGCAGCTTGATTGCCGGAGCGGATGAAAGCTGAGCTAAGCTGGGTTCGCTGATGTGGAAGGGGTCAGCAGATGCAGATGCACCGATGCACGCGAAGGTCCGCAAATGCGGACTTGGCTAGAAGCATGGAGATGGCAGATGCATGCGTGTTTTCGCAGAAGCCGAGGTGCTTCTACGAGGAAGGAACCGTAGAAGTCGAATGCGGTTGCAGGATCAGGGACTGTAGGTGCGAAATATTTACCATATGAGTAGGTTGGCAGATGCGTGAACCTGACCGTAGAAGCGGTAGGTCAGGATTTAAGTTGAGTTCACAGAAGCGTGGTTTTTACCGCAAAAGTGGTATCGCAAGTGCGATTTTGGGGGCCGTAAATGCGGGATTGCTTTGCAGATTTTATAATCAAAGGTTTTGTCTTTTTTCTCATTTTTTGATTTGTGGAGCTCGGTCTAAGGCGATTTTTGAGTACTTTTCATCCTAATTGAATAGATAAGTAAAGCTTGATCACTTTTTATGATAGATATTGATTACCCATTGATTATTTATGTGAATCTGAAGTGAATTTTGGATATTTTAGGCTATGTTATTGTAGAGTGATATTTGGTGAGTTTAGGGTCGATTTGTGGATGGAATGGGATGAAATTAATATGGTTGGACTCGTAATTGAATGTATATTTGGAATTTGTGAATTTTGTCGGGTTTCGGGGTGCGGACCCAAGGTTGATTTTTGGGTTGACTTTGAATATTTGATTCAAGACTTTAGCTTTACCATTTGGAGTTGTTTCTTATGGCTATTATTGATGGTATTAAGCTGCTTTGGCTAGATTCGACTCGCTCGAAGGTCGATTCGCGTGGAAAGGACTTTTTGGTGTATTGATTTACGCGTTGAGGTAGTAATATATCTAAACTTGGATGAGGGTATTTAACCCTGGGAACTACGTTATATGAAAGGTATTGAGGTGACATTCACGCTAGGTGATGGCCGTGTGTGCGTGCACCGTTGAGTTCATGATTTGAGGTGGCTTATTAGACTATTATGGGATTGGTTGACTATCATGCCTCTTTCTATCCGTGTTTCTAAGCCTATATATTTATTTGAGTTCTGATTCATGTTAGAAATCATGTCTAGGCTCTGTGCTATTTGTTTGAGACACGATAGACTATTCTTACTGTTTTTGAGATATTTGTCGTATTTGCACATTATCTCAGTACTTTCTTATTTGATTCCTCGCATGTTGATAGATGCCTTATATGTGTGACATTGTTGAACTGAATACTGTGAGTGTTAATTGAGACTTAATCAATTGATGATTGAGTTTGGGCCATAGAGCCACTTTGGTACTGATTTTGAGGTGACGCGTATACCAGGCTCATATCGAGCTAAGTGTTATTGATATTGGGCTACGCATGCACCAGGACTCACTATTGGGCTATATGATTATGATTAGTGCTTCGGAAAGATCCGCCCCTCCGGAGTTGACATACCAAGAGAAAAATTAGCAAGGCAAATTTTGCAAGCAATTTGAGTGAGATTTAAGTGTGCAACTCTGAAGCTACTTGGACCAGCTAGAAGAACCAGTTTCAACTGTTGTCTTTTAGTCTAGTTTACTTGTAGTAGGTGATTTCAACTTGTACCTTTCAGCTTTATCTAGAAGTGTTTGTCATAGGTACTGTATGTTTCAAGTTATAGCTAACTTGGAGTTTGTTGCAAATAGCTAGAGGCTAGTTTGCTACAAAGGGCTTGAGTAATCCTAGGTTTACAAAAGAGTTTTTGTAAATGTTGTTTGGCTCACTGATTTAGTAAAGAGTTTGGAAAAATTCCTACTGGGAAGTAGGTCGTGGTTTTTCACCTTTTGAGCCAGGTGTTTTCTACGTAAAAATCTCAGTGTTCTTTATTTTCTGTATTTATTATTCCGCAAACAGTAGAGGTTGGAGCACATAGAAGAACCTGGTCCTTCTATAACTAGTGCACGCAAAAATCGGACACCACACAAATCACCCCCCTCGTCCTCTTGTGTGGTATTGACGTTTAGAGGCTAACACCTTAAGAAAAGATCAAGATGAGTGCACCACCTGAGAACTGGGAAGGACAATCAACTGCTATGCACTCTTCAATGGCCAGTACTACTCTTGGTGGAAGAACAGGATAAGAGACCATATAATTGGAGAAGACTACGAACTATGGGATATTGTTACTGATGGTCCTTTGGCCACCATGAAGACAAATGTTGAAGGAATAGATGTGCCAAAGACAAGAGCTGACTGCACTGTTGAGGATTTGAGAAAGTGGGAGAAAAATGCTAAGGCCAAGAAGTGGCTTGTGTGTGGACTTGGTCCAGATGAGTACAGCAGAATTCAAAGTTGTACCACTGCCAAGGAAATTTGGGACACTTTTGCAAGTGGATCATGAAGGAACTGCTCAAGTGAAGATATCCATAGGTACTCTACTATATTCTCAATATGAGAATTTCTCTATGAAGGAAGGAGAGACCATTCAAGAGATGTACACTAGGTTCACTACATTGACTAATGAACTGAAATCTCTTGGAAGGACTCTTCTTGAGGAAGACAAGGTTGAGAAGATTTTGACAAGGGTTCTGCCAGTCTCTTGGGAGAGCAAGATCACCGCAATTCAAGAATCCAAGAACATTGCAACTCTCAAACTGGATGAGCTAATTGGAAATCTTATTGCCTATGAACTTACAAGGCAGACAATGAAGATGGATGTTCCCAAGAAGGAAAGGAGTCTGGCACTGAGATCACTGAAGGAGAAGATCTTGAAGAAGATGAAATGGCTATGATCACCAAGGATTTCAAGAAATATCTTATGAGAGGAAAGGGCTCCTCAAGAGGTGGAAACTACTAAAAGGCAAGGGTACCAAAAAAATCGACTAATGAGGGCTGCTACAAATGTGGGAAGACTGATCATCACATCAAGAACTGCCCTCTATGGGAAGTTGAATGGAAAAAGGAAAGGTCTGAACGAAGGAACCGGAAGAAGGAATAGGTTCATCCCAAGAAAAACAAAGTATCAACAAAGGCTATGGTCACTGCTTGGGGAGAAAGTTCAGATGAAGAGTCAGATGATGAAGATGGAGATGAACAAGCACTTATGGTAATTGGTGAATCAGATGAGGAATATCATGAGGATCTGAGGTAAGTATATTTCATCTCAAAGACAAGATTAAGTTCTTGTCCAAAGAAAAACTCTCTGAATTATTGCTAGATTTTATTGATAAATCTGAAGTAATTAATAAGGAAAAAAGAACAGATGTCTAAGGAGTGTGTAATTTTGAAGCAAAGTGTAAAAAACCTAGAACTCAGAGTTAGTAAGACTGTGAGTGAAAACACTGCTCTGAAGAACTAGGTTCATCCACTTGAGACAAATGTCCTAGAGTTAAAATCTGAAAATCTAAAACTGAAACTAGGAACTAGTAAGAAGATAGCTGATAACTCTCAACTCACCTTAGAAGAAAATGTAGGTAAACTAAAATATGAGTTGTATAGGAAGGCTGAACAGATAAGAGTGTTGAAGGAGGAACTTGGTTAGGTCAATCATGAACTAGACAGAACTTGTAAATGGAACAGATCCTCCGATGCTTTGACATGGCTACAGGAAAATCATAGTAGAAATAGGAGAGGACTTGGCTTTGGGAATCAGCTGCCTAAATGGGATCCTAAAAGCAAGTACCTCACCTTTCCTGAGAAAAAAGTTTGTACCCACTGTGGTAAGACTGGTCACTACAAAAGTGAATGCAATGCAAAAGAGCAGGCCAGTCAAAAGAATAAAAGTTTTGTTCGAGGGAAGAATTTCTTACCAAATTGGGCTAAAAGAAATTTAATTCATCCTTTTTCTTATAGAAAGGGACCCAAACTAGTTTGGATTCCTAAGACTAACCCCTGATTTCTTTTATAGGTTTAAGTGAAAGGAAGTAGCCAAATATGGTACATGGATAGTGGCTGCTCAAAACACACGACTGGCAACAAGGACCAGTTCCTTTCACTTGAGAACCTCAAAGGAGGAAATGTGTCCTTTGGAAATGGAAAGAAACATGAAATCATTGGGGTTGGTAATGTAGGTAAGGATGACACACATTCCATTGAGAATGTCTACCTGATAGATGGCTTGAAATATAGCCTAATCAGAGTGTCACAACTTTGTGACAGAGGTAACTTGGTAGTATTAACCTCTACAAAATATTTTGTAATAAATCTTATCACTGACAAGATTGTTTTGCATGGAAAAAGAGTGAACAATATACATCATAAATCTGTCCACACTTTCAGAAAATGAATTAACATGCTTAAGTGTGTTGGACAGTGATCCCCTCCTTTGGCATAAGAGACTTGGACATGCAAGTTTGAGCCAACTCAACAAACTAGTCTCCAAGGACTTAGTGATAGGTCTGCCTAACATTAAGTTCAAGGAAGACAAATTTTGTGAAGCTTGTGCAAGGGGGAAGTAGGTAAGATCCTCTTTTAAAAGCAAAAAAGTAGTAAGTACCACCAGAACGGTGGAACTGGTCCATATGAATCTTTTCGGTCCTATGAGAACCTTAAGCAGAGGTGGTAAGAGGTATGTGATGGTGCTTGTTGATGACTATTCTAGATTTACCTGGACATTGTTTCTAACATCTAAAGATGAGGCATTTGACATGTTTACTTCTTTTTTTAGAAAATATCAAAAGCAATTAGGAAATTAACTTGCATCAATTAGGTCTGATCAAGGCACTGAATTTGAAAATGCTAAATTTGCTGATTTTTGTGATGAGAATGGCATAGATCACAACTTTTCTGCCCCTAGAACTCCACAACAAAATAGAGTGGTTGAAAGAAAGAATAGGACACTTGAAGATATGGCTAGGACTATGCTTCTTTCTAGTAAACTACCCCATAGCTTCTGGGCAGAAGCTATAAATATTGCATGTTATATCATAAATAGGTGCATGACTAGACCACTTGTAGAGAAGACTCCCTATGAGTTACTTAAAGGGAGAAAGCCAAATATATCCAACCTTAGGGCTTTTGGTTGTAAGTGCTTTGTGCACAACAATAGTAAAGACTTTTGATCCCAGAAGTGATGAGGGAGTATTCTTGGGATATTCTTCACATAGTAAGGCTTATAAAGCTTATAACAAAAAAACTATGTGTGTTGAATAAAGTGTGCATGTAGTTTTTGATGAAACTAACATTCTTTGTGAGAGACAGGAACAAGAGGATGAAGAAATTGGGCTGGTCAGAAACTCAGTCCAAATTGGAGAAACACTGGAGGAAGGAACAGGTGATGAAACAGGTTCAACCATCCCAGGCAACATGACAGTGGGAATAGAACAAAATAATTCCCAAAAGTCATTGGAACATGTGCCTGAGCCTGTTTCACAGCAATAAGGCATTGAAGGAACCTCAAGGAGTAACCAGTTGGTTGTGAAACCTTATAGATATTAAAGTTCTCACCCTATTGAGAACATTATCACTGATCCAACCTCTGGAATCAAAACCATATCTTCCTTGAAAAATCTTTGTGCTTTTGATGCCTTTATATCTCTTATTGAACCTAAAAATGTTGCTGAGGCTTTGCAGGATGCAGACTGGGTAAATGCAATGCAAGATGAACTCAACCAATTCTAAAGAAGTCAAGTTTGGCATCTGGTGCCAAGACCCTTGGATAGATCAGTAATTGGCACTAAATGGGTCTTCAGAAACAAACTTGATGAAGATGGAATAGTTACAAGAAACAAGGCAAGATTGGTGGTTCAAGGATATAGTCAGGAGAAAGGCATAGACTATGATGAAACCTTTGCTCCAGTGGCAAGGTTAGAAGCAATAAGACTCCTCATAGCCTTCCCTGCTCACATGGAATTCACCCTTCACCGGATGGATGTCAAGAGTACCTTCCTAATCGGCTATCTAAAAGAAGAAGTGTTTGTCAAGCAACCTCCGGGGTTTGAGAACAAGGAGAATCATGATCATGTATACAAACTTGTCAAAGCACTGTATGGACTCAAGCAAGCTCCCAGAGCATGGTATGAAAGGTTATCAAATTTTTTCTTGAACATGATACAAGAGAGGTAAAATTGACAGTACCCTATTCTTAAAGAAAAAAGGTAAAGATCTCTTGGTAGTTCAGATATACGTTGATGATATAATCTTTAGAGCAACTACTGAAAAGTTAAGCAAAGAATTTACTAAATTAATGGGGAGTGAATTTGAAATGAGCATGATGTGTGAGCTTAATTTCTTTTTAGGCTTACAAATTAAACAAAATTCAAAAGGAACTATGATTCATCAGCAAACGTATGTGAAAGAGTTGCTTAAAAGGTTTAAAATGGAAGATTCCAAAGAAATTGATACTCCTATTGCAACAGTCACAAAACTAGATGTAGATGAACCTGGTTCATGTGTTCATCAAAATTTGTATAGGGGAATGATTGGTTCATTGTTATATCTTACAGCCAGCAGACCTGACATTGTTTTTAGCGTAGGACTTTGTGCAAGATTCAGGCTAATCCAAAGGAATCCCACTTAATTGTTGTGAAGAGAATCTTGAGATACCTAAAAGGCACCACTGATCTCTGTCTTTGGTATCCAAAAGGTAGTAACTTCAATCTTGTGGGATATGCTGACGCTGACTATGCAGGTTTTCTAGTGGATAAAAAGAGCACCTCAGGTATTGCACATTTTCTGGACTCATGTCTCGTCTCTTGGGCCACTAAAAAAAAATTTTTGGCTCTATCTGCTGCTGAGGCTAAGTATGTGGCTGCAGCCTCATGTTGTGCTCAACTAATGTGGATTAAACAGCAATTGATAGATTTTGGAATCGATGTTGGATGCATCCCTATCTTTTGTGATAACACCAGTGCTATAAGTATGACAAAGAACCCCGTTCATCATAAAAAGACAAAGCACATAGATGTTAGACATCATTTTTAAGAGATAATTATGAGAAGGGATTGATCTCTATTGAATTTTGTGCTACTGATAAACAGATTGTTAACATCTTTATAAAAGCACTAAGTAGAGAGCATTTTGAAAGGAACAGGTTAGAATTAGGGATGATTAAGATCACCTAATTGAACCAGTTCAGAATGTACATGAAAAAAACTAACAAAAAAGAAAAAAAAATTGGCTAGAAATTCTGAAATTTGTGTAAATAATCAAATTAATTGTTACTCAGTCTCATGCTGTAAATAGCATACTCTTTTTCCATGTTTTGAGATGACTCACTGGTTACTAATGCTGTTTTCTCTATTTTTTAAAACTGAGGCTTGATCAAGAGGATTCTGACATGATGAACATGGTTCATCAGTGCTGGTTCATCTGAAAGGCGAGGTATGTGTTCTCCACTATACACACTTTGAAATATTAATAGTTAATCATGAGCAGAACTCTACCTAATAAAGATCTTTCAAAATCTATCCTTATCCCACTTACGAACCAGTTATGTCTACCCTAAGAGTCAAATAAAATTAAACCTCCTAGAACCTAGGGAAGCAGTAACCGTTACCTCTAACTGATCAGTTGCAGAGGTGATTAGACCTCTATTTGACCCAAAAAGGCTGTCATTTTATATTAATTACTTCTCTCTTTTAAAACACCCATCATCACCTCTGAAATCACTCACCAACTCTACAACCATCGAAACCCTTTCATCTTCCTCACCCTCATTCTCAATCCAAAATCTTCTTCTTCCATCTTCAATCAAACCTGGTACTCCACCACATGTTACTCCATCGTCAACTAAACCTACACCACTAAGCCCTAATCATTCTCAATCCATTCACACTATTCCTCAACCTAGCCCTAGTCCAGAACCCAAAAAAAGAAGGGTTAAAATGCTTGCCAGAAAAACAGTGGCTACAGGTTCTCTCGCCAGAAAATCGAATGCCAAACTACAAGCCAATCAGGCTCAAGAATTAGATAATTCAAGTGACTCGTTTAAATCACCTACTGAAGAAGCAGCAAGATCATCTGATTCTAAACAGGTATCATCTGTACCAAAGATCACATCTGAGAATGTGTCTAAAATAGTGGAGAACTTAGAAAACAGGTTTATTTTGGTTGGGTCAGTGAAAGATGTGGAGTTGCCAGAAATAAGACGAACATGTGGTAAAAATAAAATTGATAAAGAAAAATAGACAGAGGAAGGTCGGAGTGAAGCGAGGGGAACAGGGGAAGAAACTACTAGTTTGTCTATCTGTGGTACTGAAACAGTAGTAATAGAAGAGGGAGCCAAGAAGTCAAGGGGAAGTGAATCAAGAGAAGCGGCTGAGGGGTTAGTAAATCTAGGGAAGTCTACAGATGAAACTGGTTCATCTACTGAGGAAACCTTAGCAGATCTTCTGAAGAAGTTAGGTGACAGTTATAAACCAAAGAAGAAAAGAACTCCCAAGGTTCAATATTCTGGAACAGGTGGAGCAAGTAAGAAGAGGAAAGCCACTCCCTCTGATGATTCTGAAATTTCTCTTCCAAGAGGAAGAAGCACACTAAGACAGAGTGAGGAGGAGTTACAGAAAACCTTGGAAGAGAGTAAAAGAAAGAGGGCTGCAAAGGGAAAGGAGAAAGTTACTTAGCTTGTAGAGGCTGTTGAGATTAATGAGATAGACCTGGTCCATCAAGATGAACAAATGGCAGGGGTTGAGATTCAGACTCCAAGACCAAAGAAAGCTAAGACTTCCTCCAGAAGTCTGCACCTGTGTCTGATGAACCCTCAACTGTAGCCAAGAGAACTAGGTTTACAGTAAAACCTAAGAAAGTGCAAATTGTTGAAGATAATGACTGGAGTGATGAGGATGGAACTGATTCAGATGGAGAGAAGGATAATATGACCAGATGCAGAGAAGGATAATATGACAAAATTTGGGAAGCGCACTATTCTGAAGGGAAGATTATTGAAAGATTTGGAAGAAGTAGGCATGATCTTATTGTTGGGTAAGCTGGAGGTGCAGGGCTGGAAGGACATGGTCCTTCAGTTGGATGGACTGTTGTCCAGAAATGAGATAGTTGAATTCATGGCGAATGCTGGTGTCAAGGATGGGAGAGTCACTAGCCAAGTGAAAGGGATATAAATTTCTTTTGATGCCAAAGAATTAGGAGAGATCCTTGGCATTCCATCTGAAGGCTATGATGACTACACTAGGCAAAAAGGGCCAAGCTTAGATGATCTTCCAACTGCTCTGCAAATCACAAGAAAATTATGCGACAATGGAGAGGAGGTTGAACCTAAGGTAGTTTACAAGAGTAATATGAAGCCCCCATACAAAGTGGTATTTAAATTTATCAACAAGTGTGTACTGCCAAGACAGGAGAGGAGGCACATTGAAAACTACATGGATTTAGTCCAGATGGAGAGCCTGGACAGTGGGAGGAAGAATAATTGGCCCTACTTCATCATTCAGCTGCTGGACAGAGTGATCAATGGCTCCAAAGTCCATGCCATTCCATATGGCTTCATTCTTACCTCTGTCCTTGGCCACTACAAGGTGCCTTTGAAGAAAGCAGAGATGGATTCAACCAAGGATCACTTTGGCATTAATACTCTTCTGGCCTGTGATTATGCTGTCAATGTCACTGTAAATGAACCTGGTTCATCCGGGAAGACACCTGTGAACAGCAAAGTCATAGCACTTGTGCATGAAAGTGGGGTGAAGGATGTAGAAATACTTCGGCTGAATAACCGTCTAGAAGAGGTTGAATCTGAGAGGGATGCTCTCAGAACTGAGCTTGCTAAAGCGAAGGAGAAGAATGAGGGAATCCTTAGGGATATGATATCTCTTCTCCAAGCCAAAAACACAACCCCCAGCTCTTCCCAACCTTAGTAGTCCAGCTTGTCTTAGTACTTCAGTGACCCAGATTAGCGATTTTTTTTTTGTTTTGTTGCTCATGGTGTTAACTGTTTCTATTTATGTCTGTGGATTGTGGATGAACAATGTCGTCTATCAATGAATTGTGTTATTTTTGCTCTAACTCTTGTCTCTTTTTCTTTGATAGTTTGAATCGTTAGTTCACTATTGATGATTAATCTATGATTGCACTTGCAGTTGCCCCAGTGGCCATGAGTAATTCCTAAATATCTGGGACTTTATAAAATTTGCAACTTTTCGATGATGCCAAAAGAGGGGAAAATGGTTATGTGCTACTCTGAACATGTGATATTTATAACCTAATGAACCTGGTTCTTTTATGATAAATTTTCAATACTCTAAAAATGTGTCAACGTTGGATTAAGTTGGTTACAGGCCTAACACAGAGTTTTTCATCATCAAAAAGGGGGAATTTGTTGGCCCAAGAAATTGAATGGTTTTAAAGATTGACAAAGGAACTCAAAGATGAACGAGGTCCATCACTGGAAACATAGACACATACAGAGTTAAGGCACGTGAGGTGCACATGCAGGAGATAAATGAAATCTGGGAAATAAAGAGATATCTCCTAATCGAAATTATTGCAAAATGATAAGGAGAAGGACTCCTTATTCAGTAAGAACACAATCGAAGATAAGGAAGGATTCGAGGAGTTGAGATTAACTAGAACTCTTCCACCAAGGAAGAGTAGCATTAAACTCTAGTAAATCTCTTGTCTACTAATCCTAGATATTGCAGATTGTGCTTATTGTATAGGTACGCACAAAAGCAGAAGTTAAGCAAGAATTGAGAGCAAAATTAGCAAGGAAAATTTTACAAGCAGTTCGAGTGGGATTTAAGTATGCGACTCTGAAGCTACTTGGACCAGCTAGAAGAACCAGTTCCAACTGTTGTCTTTTAGCCTAGTTTACTTGTAGTAGGTGATTTCAACTTGTACCTTTCAGCTTTATCTAGAAGCGTCTGTCATAGGTACTGTGTGTTTCAAGTTATAGCTAACTTGGAGTTTGTCGCAAATAGCTAGAGGCTAGTTTGCTACAAAGGGATTAGAGGTAATCCTAGGTTTACAAAAGAGTGCTTGTAAATGTTGTTTGGCTCACTGATTTAGTAAAGAGTTTGGGAAAATCCTACTAGGAAGTAGGTCGTGATTTTTCACCTTTTGAGCCAGGTGTTATCCACGTAAAAATCTTTGTGTTCTTTATTTTTTGTATTTATTATTCCGCAAACAGTAGAGGTTGGAGCACATAGAAGAACTTGGTCCTTCTATAACTAGTGCACGCGAAAATCAGACACCACAAAAATCACCCCCCCCCCC
>ML408552.1:1841-111946 GCA_005239525.1 Nicotiana knightiana | reverse complement strand
GCGAAAATCAGACCCCACAAAAATCCCCCCCCCCCCCCCTCTTGTGCGGTATTGACGTTTTAAACATCACCAATCTCTTGAAAGAGTCCTTCTATGTCCACTGATTGGGCTGTGGGAGTTCATATTTTTCTTCTTCTTCTTTGAAGAGAAACCGTTTCATTATTGTCCTCGATTTCATCTTCATTAAGGATCACTGTGGCCGGTTTTTTCGGGATCTCTTTCGAAACCGGTGGCTCCTCCTTAGCCTCAGCCTTAAAGGTATGTTTTGTTTTTGGTTTTTTCCCTTGGGCTGGGGACTAAGGGAAAATGCACCTTCACCGAAAGCAAGAGCGGCATCACGAGCTCTCTTCCAGTCAAGGGCTTCTTGAATCCGTTGTTATACCACCTTCGGGTCATGTGAAACCTAGACGATGAGACATACAGAAGATCCCTTTGGAAAGCTTGACATGTTAATATAAGAAGTCAATAATTAACTATAGTAAATATATAAAAATGAAAGGGGAAGTTGCTTTTTCATTACCATGGTTCTTGCCCTTCCAGTTCTTCCTGAATGAAATTTCCTTCCACATACGAGAATCAAGTGTGAAAGTATCCAAAATTTTCTGAACTCATTCGGTCAGGTTCTCAACTACGGGAGGAACCTAACAGGTGGCTGAAATAGAAGAAAGGAAAATTTTAATTAAGAGAGAAATTACCTTCAAAATAGTAAAAGAGGGATATTTAAGAAAACTTACGAGTATTGTTACAAACATTGGGAATGAGAGATGTTGATGCCAATAAAATATCCCTAGGAGTGACAACAACAAACATCTCCATCCAACCACGATCGTTGTCATCATTCACACGGGTGATAATGGCAGGGTGACCGCATTTGCTGAATTTGATCACGCCTCCACGAAAAACTTTAGGGGCGAAGAGATTGATCATATGTGCAAGAGTAAAGTTTTCTTGAGCCAGAAAACATAGGTATCGGAGGCAAGCCATTGTGCACCATATTATCGGCCCACTTGAGCCCAACAAACTTGGTAGTTCCACGAAAACTCCAAGATGATTGGGTTTATTTCCTTGCCAAGTCTTAAAGTAAAAGCGTATGTGTAAACGTAAACATATCATGGTCTTCTGGATGTAATCCTCCCCACTTTGCGAGGGGCTAAAACCTCATTGTTCTTTCAGTCACAATCCTCTTTTACAACAGAAATATTGGCGGGCGGATAGAAGAGGGATATTAACCAACAAATTTGTTTCGATCGTTATCAGGATCAGAAGATTCCTTTTGAACATGAAGATCCTTTTCAAAACACCTCTAAGAAGAGATAATTATGTTTGTAGAGGGAGGTCCGACATCAGGTTTCTTAGACTTGTTCTTCTTGGATGAGACACCGTCGATGAAAGTCTCGGTGTCGATAAATGAAGAAGTTAAAATAAATTAATGTAGTTTAGGGGTGGAAGATGATTTACAGGAGAAGAAATAGAAGAAGAAATAGTGATAAGAAGAACGAATTTTGTAAATTCTTCTGAGAAAAGGGGAGTTGTAGGAAAGCTTTTAGAAGACTCGGAGAAGAAAGTTTGTAGAAGTGAAAGATGAAAGTGGTGAAAAGGGGGAGAAGTTTATAAGCAGGACAATGCAAGGACAACATTACCTATGTAACTGGCGGAAATACTTGTCGAATCATAGATCAGCACGCATTCGGCTCATTAAATGAAAAGTGACATACGTCCTTTCAAGTGTAAGAAACCGTTCACGAAATTTCCCGCTAAGAAAAAGAGAAAGTATTATCTACGTCTCGGTCACATCAAGTTGAGTCATCGAAAAGTAGGGGGCTATCTGTATTGCATAAAATTAACAGATGATAGATGGATGCGTTTTGTGTGGACACGTGGTTGTGAAGACAAATAGGAGATGAGTAAGAAAATAGCTGACATTGGGTACAAACATGTGACTGGTATTGCATAAGTTCCGAAAACATCAAGGCCGGGGAAGAGAATGTGAAAGAAAGATACTGATTGAAGAAGGCAGCATTAAGTGAGCAATTGTTACAGAAAATCATAACATTTATCCTCAATCGTTAAGCAGCTATCAAGAGGGCCATTATTCACCTTAAAGAGGAGAGTGATTTGGAGATCTTGTCACCTCTAATTTAGCTATAAATAGAGAAATTTGTACTCATTGAATGAGATAAAATACTTGTATGAAAAAAGACTAATACTACTCTCTTATTCTGCAAAACTCTATTCTACTAATATTAAGTTTTTGGCATTGTTCTTGTTTCCAGAGAAGATCAATTAAAAGCTCAAGCATGTATTTTCTCAATTACTCTTATATTACTCGCTTTTGCTTTTTATTTTTTTGTTTTTTCGAATCAATTTATTCCACGTATCTACAAATAAATTTAACTATACTATTTTATGGATGAACAATACCATCATTCTATGGTTCTTTATTCAATGTTAGTTGCTTTTGTACCTCCAAAAGGTGAGGCT
Source organism: Nicotiana knightiana (assembly GCA_005239525.1). Classification (NCBI taxonomy): domain Eukaryota; kingdom Viridiplantae; phylum Streptophyta; class Magnoliopsida; order Solanales; family Solanaceae; genus Nicotiana; species Nicotiana knightiana. The sequence continues at coordinate 109,465 of ML408552.1, read as the reverse complement.
TTAAAAATCTACAGTAGAAACCAAAAGCTAATGAACTAAATACACGAATCTTTTTCAGAATTATTTTTAAAAACAAATTTGGAAGTCTAGTATCTTCATAAGAAAGTATACGTGCAGTATAACTTATGCTTAAATTAAAATAGGTTATTCAATTAACCTTTAAATTAAAAATAATTATTAACTTAAAAATTTGTAATATTTTGGCTTTCACCACCCACTTTCTTACTATTTTCTTGCCTTCAGAGAATGTAAATTATTCTAATAACTTAACATATAATAGTTTGAAAAAAATTGGCTCTACATTAGAAAGTTCTTATCACTAATATATTAAAGGATTAGTTATCTCCTATAGCAAAGATTGATACCTTATTTATTTTAAGTAAATACCCATTTAAAAAATTATATTCCATAGCAACCTTTTGATTTTTTATAGTCAAATATCTATTTATGGTCACCTCCTATCTTTAAGCCATAAAATAAGCTTTGTATTATTTTTCTCCCTCCCCTAAAATTTCTCTTATACCCTCAAATTTCTCTTATCCCCTACTCCATATCTATTCCCCCTCTCTCTCTCTTTACTTCCCGATGTCTTCTCCTCCGCCGGACGCTGGAGCAATTGCCACCGTCACCGTTCGACGGAAAATTGCTAGTGTTAATTACTGTTGTTTTATACGTCAATACCACACAAGAGGGGGGTGATTGTGTGGTGTCCAATTTTTGAGTGCTATCTCAATAGAAGAACCTGGTTCTTCTTGGTGTTTCAACTTCTACTGGTGCGGAATAATAAATACAGTAAAGTAAAAACACAGAGATTTTTACGTGGAAAACACCTGGCTCAAAAGGTGAAAAAACCACGGCCTACTCCTCAGTAAGATTTTCTCAAACTCTTCACTACAACTCTGAGCCAAACAGCATTTACAAAATAAACTCTTTTGTAAACCTAGGACTAATTCTAATCCATTTGTAGTAAAACTATCCTCTAGCCAATTTCGACAAGCTTCAAGTTAACTCTAACTTGAACAGTGTGTACCTATTACAATTGCTTCTAATAAAGCTGAAAGATACAATATTAAATCACCTACTACAACCAACTAGACTCGAAAGACAAATAGATGGAACTGGTTCTTCTAGCTGGTCAGTAGCCTTTGTGTCGCACAAGGATTCTGCTTGCAAAATTTCTCAGGTAATTTTGCCTTCATTTCTTGCTTCAATTCTGTCTTTTTGCGATTAATTATTCAGTGGGAATACTTCAACATTATATAGCGCCAGAAGTTGAGATGTTCTTGTTTAGTTCTAATGCAACTCTTCCTTGGTGGAAGAGTTTGTGTTTATCTCAACTTCCTTCCTTTAATATTGTCCTTGTTGAACTCAAACTCTAACCCCTTATCAATTTGCAACCTTTTCGCATTAGGAGATAACCTCTTAGCTCATGGATAATTCACATATCACGTTTATCTCCTGTGCATGTACGGTTCTTGTGCCAATTGGTTCGTTCGAGATGTTTGCCCTGATGGACCTGGTTCAACTGGGTAGGCATTTGTCAATCTTCAAAACCATGCACTGACTTGGGTCAACAAATTCCCCCTTTTTGATGATGACAAACTCTGTGCTCAACCCTGTATAAACTTCAAACACTTTGTATGATTTTAAGCATTTATCATGGAGAGACCAGGTTCATTAGGTTATAAATATCACAACTTATGAAATTTTGGAAAAAGCACATATCTTCCCCCTTTTCGCATTATCGAAAAGTTGCAAAATGATAAACTTACCAGAGTTGTTAACAATTACTCATGGCTAGTGAGGCAACTGCAGGTGCAAACATGATTAATCATCAAAAGAAACTAATAAATGTAAGCTATCTAAGAAACTGAGACAAGTCAATAACAAAAACAACATAATTCATTGATTAGTACGTAATTCAAGAACCATACAAAAAAAAAATAAAGCAGTCACTACCATGAGCAAAAATAACAGAAACAGAACAACTAGGCAAAGAGGGGTTTTGGTAGCTCTGGAATTCCTAAGGTTGGGAAGGGGCAGATGAGGTTGGGGTCTTGGCTTGAAGGAGAGAAAGAATTTATTGATGAACACCTTTATTTTTCTCCTTCTCCTTGTCTAGTTCAGATCTGAGAGCATCCCGCTCAGCTTCAACCTCATGAAGGCGAGAAGTCAATCGAAGGATCTCCGCATCCTTTATCTCTCCTTCCTACACCAATGACCTGACTTTGCTATTGACTAGCTGCTTCCTAGATGAACCAGGTTCATCCTCAGGAACATTGACAATATAATCACATGTCAACAAAGTGTTCTTCCCAAAATAATCCTTAGCAGTAGCCATCTCAGCTTTCTTCACAAGAACCTCGAAGTGGGCAAGCACAGCTGTCAGAACAAAGCCATAAGGAATAGCGTGTACTTTGGTTCCATTTACAACTCTGTCCAAGAGTTGAATGATGAAAGTTGGCCAGTTAATCTGCTTTCCCCTATATAGGCACTCCATAAGTGTTAAGTCCATGTAACTGGCGATGTGCCTACGCTCTTGTCTTGGCAGTAGAAACTTGATCACAAATTCGAAGAGTAGCTTGTTCTGGGGCTTCATTTCACTTTTGAACACTGGCCTGGGCTCAAGTTCCTTCTCATTTTCACAAAAGAATCTGGTGATGTTGAGAGCTGAGGCCATTCCATCGAGACTGGGCCATCTTTGCCTAGTGTAATCATCATAGCCCTCAGCAGGGATATTCAGAATCTCTCCCAGCTCCTTTGCATCAAATGTGATCTGAATCCCCTTGACTGTGGAGGTTACCCTGCCATCTTTTACACTTGCATTGGACATAAACTCCACCAGTTCATTCCTTGCCAGCCTTCCTTCCAGGTGAAGGACCATGTCCTTCCATCCCTGCACATCCAGTGCATTCAACAAAAAGATCATTTCGGATTCTTCCAGATCTCTCACCAGCTTTCCTTTAAGAATAGTACGCTTGCCAAACATGGTGAGTTTGTCAGATTGCTCACCAGATATTTCCTCTTCTCCTCCACTCCATTCTCTTTCTTCTTCAACAACCTTCACTTTCTTGGCCTTGGACCTGGTCCTTTTAGCAGTTCTTGAGGGTGTGGCAGACACAGAAGTTGACTTCTTTGAGGAAGCCTTAGCCTTCTTGGGCGTGGGTGTCTAAACCACAACTGGAGCCGGTTGCTCCTCTTGATGGACCAGGTCCATCGTCTCATCATCAATAATAACAGCCTCAATAGGCTCTCCACCTTTTCTTTTCCCTTTGCAGCTTTCCTTTTCTTGATCTCTCTCAGAGCCCTTTCTAACTCCTCCTCTCCTTGTCGAACAGCATTTCTTGTAGCACGAACCTTTGGGGCAGGAGCATCAGCAGATATAGAAACTTTTATTTTCTTTGGTGGAATTGGGGTAGTAACCTTCTTTGATTTTGAAGTTCTTTTCCTCTTGGGATTGTAGGACTCCCCCAGCTTCCTCATCATCTCAGCCAATGTCTCCTCGATAGATGAACCAGGTTCATCTGTTGATTCTTGTAGACTCTCTAAACCTGTTGCTGCTTCCTTAGCAACACTTCCCCCTAAATCTGTGACTCCTTCTTCATTAATCACAAAAGCAGGGCCACAAATAGACAACGTGGTACCGTCCTCCCCATATCCCTTTACAAGACCTCTTTTTCCCTTTTTCTCAAGATTTTTTCCCAGTTTTCTTTGACTATCCGGAACTTCTACATCAACAAATGACCAACCAACACAAACCTATTTTCAGTAGTAGCAGTTTCAGATTCAACTTCAAGATTACCTTTCTCAGAACTGGATGAACCTGGTGCTTCATCCTTATTAGCGGATTTGAAGGATTCACTTGAAGATTCAGACTCATGAACCTCGCTGGCTTTAAGAATTTCCTCCAAGAATCTTGCACGAGAGCCAGAAGCAACTGANATTCAACTTCAAGATTACCTTGCTCAGAACTGGATGAACCTGGTGCTTCATCCTCATTAGCGGATTTGAAGGATTCACTTGAAGATTCAGACTCATGAACCTCGCTGGCTTTAAGAATTTCCTCCAAGAATCTTGCACGAGAGCCAGAAGCAACTGATTTTCTGGCCAAAACTTTTACTCTTCGTGCCCTGGGGGATGGAGTAGGGTTAGGTGTGGGTTCAAGAACTGGAGGGTTTTGGGGGGATGAAGATCTGTTTTGTGAATGTGAACCGTAAATTAAAGGAGAATTAGGACTGGAATTTTCTTCCCCATGATCAGAGTTTGTGTAGGAAGATGAAGCAGGGGGTGGTGAAGACATTGTTATGAATAATTTTGGAAGTAAAGAGACGATCAGTTTTGGTTAGAGAAGAATAGAGAACTTGGTTTGACTTATTGATGTTATGAAGAGGGGAAGTAATGATGGTCATTTTATAAGATATGGCTATTAATTTTACAATGGGCAGAATATTTACTCAAGTGGAGTCCAATAGATGTAGGAGTGTCATTGATTAGACAGTTAAGAATCTCCTAACTCTAGGCTAATTAAGTAGCGATGGGACTTCTTGGAACGGGTTCATGTAGGGATTAGTACAAAGAATTTGAAATGAACCAAATATAGATAGAGTCCTGCTCATGTGTGACTGTAATTAATTCAATAATTGTATGGAGATGAGCACGTACCTTGTCAGTCAGATGAACCAGGTTCATCGTGTTAAAGTCCTTAATTTGCCTCAATTTACAAAGATAGAAAAATATCATTAGCAACTAGGGAATCATATTAATACATGGCAAGAGAGTATGACAGTAAAGTCGTGATACTGAGCAATGATTAGTCTGGTTGATTATCTATGTTAGTGTTTCTAGCCAAAAACAAAATTCATTTTTTTTCATTTTTTTTTTGTTTTTCAATTAGGTGATCTTAATCATCCCTAATTCAAGCCAGTTGCTCTCAAAATGCTCCCTACTTAGTGTTTTAGTAAAGATATCTGCAATTTGTTGGTCAGTAGCACAAAATTCGATTGAGATCATTCCTTTTTCATAGTTATCCCTTAGGAAATGGTGTCTAACATCTATGTGCTTAGTTCTTTTATGATGAACCGGGTTCTTCGTCATACTAATTGCACTAGTGTTGTCACAGAAAATAGGAATGCAACCAACCTCTATACCAAAGTCCATGATTTGTTGCTTGATCCATAGCAACTGAGCACAGCATGAGGCTACAGCCACATATTCAGCCTCAGCAGTAGACAAGGCTACTGAATTTTGTTTCTTGGTGGCCCAAGAAAAAAGGCAGGAGCCCAAAAAGTGAGCCATGCCTGAAGTAATTTTCCTGTCAATCAAGAAACCTGCATAATCAGCATCAGCATATCCTACAAGGTCGAAATTACTACCTTTAGGATACCAAAGGCACAAATCAATGGTGCCTTTTCAGATATCTCAAAATTCTCCTTACTGCAGTAGGTGGGACTCCTTTGGATTTTCCTGAAACCTAGCACACAGTCCTACATTGAACACAGTATCAGGTATGCTGGCAGTGAGATATAATAGAGACCCAATCATCCCTCTGTATAGCTTCTGATCAACGGATGAACCAGGTTCATCCACATCTAATTTTGTAGCTGTGGCTATGGGGGTGTCTATTTCCTTTGAGTCTTCCATTTTAAATTTCTTGAGCAATTCTTTCACATACTTTTGTTGATGGATCATTGTTCCATTTGAGTTTTGCTTGATTTGCAAGCCTAAGAAGAAGTTTAGCTCACCCATCATACTCATCTCAAACTCACTCCCCATAAGTATAGCAAATTCCTTACTCAATTTTGCAGAAGTCGCCCCAAATATGATATCATCCACATATATTTACACAACTAGGAGTTATTTACCTTTTTCCTTTAAGAACAAGGTGCTATCAATTTTACCTCGTTTGTATCCATGTTCTAGCAGGAATTTTGATAGACGCTCATACCATGCTCTTGGTGCTTATTTGAGACCATAAAGAGCCTTGTCAAGTTTGTATACATGGTCAGGTGACTCCTTGCTTTCAAAACCTGGAGGCTGTTTGACAAATACATCTTCCTTCAGATAGACATTGAGGAGGGCACTCTTAACATCCATCTGATAAAGAGTGAATTCCATGTGTGCAGCAAATGCTATAAGAAGTCAAATTGCCTCCAGTCTTGTCACAGGGGCAAAGGTCTCATCATATTCAATTCCCTCTTCTTGACTGTATCCTTGAAAAACCAGTCTAGCCTTGTTTCTTGTAACAGTTCCATCCTCATCGAGCTTGTTCCTGAAGACCCACTTTGTGCCAATCACTAATCTGTCTAGTGGTCTGGGTACCAAGTGCCACACTTGACTTCTTTCAAATTGATTCAGCTCTTCTTGCATACATTTACCCAGTCAGCATCATGTTGGGCTTCACCGGTGTTCTTTGGTTCAATCAAGGATAGAAAGGCATCAAACACACACAGATTTTTCAAAGAGGATCTTGTTTTGATTCCAGATGTCAGATCTATTATGATGTTCTCAAGAGGGTGAGAACTCTGATATCTGTGTGGTTTGAGAACCAACTGTTCACTTATGGATAGTTCCATGGTGTCTTGTTGTTGTGGAACACGATCAGGGCCAAGGTTCACATGTTGAGTTCCCCTTGTCATGTTGCAAGGGGTAGTTGGACCTGGTCCATCACCTGTTCCATCTTCCATGTTTGCTTCAATGTTTTCATTGCTTCTCACCAGTCCAAGCTCCTCATCTTTTGATTCTTGTCTCTCAGCAAGAGTGTTAGTTTCATCAAAGACAATATGCACACTTTCTTCAACACACATAGTTCTTTTATTATACACTTTATAAGCTTTGCTATGTGATGAATATCCCAAGAATACTCCCTTATCACTTCTGGGATCAAATTTCCTAGGGAATCTTTTCCATTATTGTGCACAAAGCACTTGCATATGAAAGCCCTAAGGTGGGATATGTTGGGATTTCTCCCTTTAAGTAATTCATAAGGAGTTTTCTCTACCAGAGGCCTGGTCATGCATTTATTTATTATGTAGAATGCAGTGTTTATTGCTTATGCCCAGAAGCTATTGGGTAGTTTGCTAGAAAGAAGCATGGTTCTTGCCATATCTTCAAGAGTTCTATTCTTTCTTTTAACAACCCCATTTTGCTGTGGGGTTCTAGGGGCAGAAAAATTGTGATTGATACCATGTTCATCACAGAACTCAGCAAACTTTGCATTCTCAAATTCAGTACCATGATCAGATCTTATTGATGATAGTTTATTTCCTAACTGATTTTGAGTTTTCTTAACAAATGAGTGAACATATGAAATGTTTCATCCTTAGATATCAGAAATAAGGTCCGAGTGAACCTTGAATAGTCATCAACTAGCATCATTACATATTTCTTACCACCTCTACTCAGAGTTCTCATAGGACCACATAGGTCCATATGAACCAGTTCCAACGTCCTGGTGGTACTGACCATTTTCTTACTTTTGAAATAAGATCTTACCTGTTTCCCCCTTGCACACGCCTCACAAACTTTGTCTTCCTTGAACTTAATGTTAGGAAGCCTTACCACTAAGTCTTTAGAGACTAGTTTGTTTAGCTGATTTAGACTTGCGTGACCAAGTCTTTTGTGCCACAGGAGGGGATCACTGTCCAACACACTTAGGCAAGTGAGTTTATTTTCAGACAGTGTGGACAAGTCTATGACATAGATGTTATTTATTCTTTTTCCCTGCAAAATAATTTTGTCAGTTAGCAAGTTAATCACAAAATTTTTTGTGGAAGTAAAGGCAACCAGGTTACCTCTGTCATAGAGTTGTGACACACTGATCAGGCTATATTTCAAGACATCTATCAGGAACACATGTTCAATGGAACGTGTGTCATCCTTACCTACCTTATCAACCTCAATAATTTCTCCTTTCTTTCCATTTCCAAGGGAGACATTTCCTCCTTTGAGGCTTTCAAGTGAAAGGAATTGTTCCATGTTCCCTGTCATATGCTTTGAGCAGCCATTATCCAAATACCAAATTTGGCTGCCTCCTCTCACTTGAACCTACAAAAAGAAATCAAGGGTTAGTTTTAAGAACCCAAACTAGTTTGGGTCTTTTTCTATGAGAGAATGGATGAATCAAGCTTTTTCTGGCCCAATTTGGTAGCCAGTTTTTCTTTTTAACAANCTCTCATTTCTTCGACTGGCCTGCTCTTTTGCAGTACACTCAATTTTGTAGTGGCCAGTCTTACCACAGTGGGTGCAGATTTTATTCTCAGGGAGAGTGAGATACTTGCTTTTGGGATCCCACTTGGGCAATTGACTCCCAAAGCCAATCCCTCTCATGTTGCTACTATGATTCTTTTGAAGCCATGTCAAGGCATCAGAGGATTTATTCCATTTATCGATCTAATTCATGTTTGACTTTGCCAAGTTCTTCTTTAAGAGTTCTTACCTGTTCATCCTTGGAATACATCTTATCTTTTAGTTTTCCGACATTTTCTTCTAACATGATATGAGAATGATCAACAACCTTTTTACTGGATCCTAGCTTTAGCTTTAAGTTTTCAGATTTTAGTTCTAGAATCTCAGTTTCAAGTGGATGAACCTGGTTCAACAAGACAGTGTTTTTCTTTTCAGATTCACTTACTCTGATTTCCAGGTTCATGCATTTTGATTTTAGCATTTCACATTCTTTAGAGAGTTGTTCCTTCTCTTTGGTTGTTTCTTCGGAATCATCCATGAAATCAAGTAGCAACTCAGAGAGTTTTTCCTTAGATAGGAACTTTATTTCATTTTTAAGATGGGAGATACTTACCTCTGGTTCTTCATGTTATTCCTCATCGAATTCTCCAATTTCCATGAGCACCTGATCTTCATTCTCACCATCTTCTGATTCTTCATCTGAACTTTCCCCCCAAGCAGCAACCATAGCTTTTGAAGTGGTTTTCTTGGGTTGGGCCAGTTCCTTCTTCCTGTTCCTTCTTTCATATCTCTCCTTTTTCCATTCCACTTCCCACTGAGGACAGTTCTTGATAAGGTGGTCAGTCTTTCCACACTTGTAGCATCCCTCGTTGGTTGGCTTTTCTGGAGCTTTTGCTTTGTTGTAATTTCCTCTTCTAGAGATGCCCTTCTTCCTTATTAGAAAGTTTCTGAATTCTTTGGTAATCATGTCCGTCTCATCTTCCTCAAGATCTGATCCCTCAGTGATTCTCAGTGCTAGAATCCTCTCCTTTTTTGGACCATCCATCTTTATTGCCTGCCTTCTAAGTTCATAGGCAGTAAGGTTTCCAATTAATTCATCCAATCTGAGGGTTGCCATATTTTTGGATTCCTGGATAGAAGTGATTTTGCTTTCCCAAGAGATTGGTAAGACCCTTGTCAGGATCTTCTCTACCCTGTCCTCTCCAAGAATGATTCTACCAAGAGATCTAAGTTCATTTGTCAAAGTTTTGAACCTTGTGTACATCTCTTGGATTGTATCTCCTTCTTTCATAGTGAAGATTTCATACTGTGAGTATAGCAGAGTACCTCTTGATCTTTTTACCTGAGGTGTTTCTTCATGGGATACTTGCAAGGTATCCCAGATTTCTTTGGCAGTGGTGCAGCTTTGGATTCTGCTATACTCGTTTGGACCTAGTCCACACACTAGACACTTCTTGGCATTTGCATTCTTCTCCCATTTCTTCAGATCCTCAGCAGTGTAGTCAGCTCTAGTCTTTGGTACATCTACAACTTCAGCAGTCTTCTTCATGGTAGCTAGAGGACCATCAGTGACTATGTCCCAGAGTTCATAGTCTTCTCCAATCAGGTGGTCCTTCATCCTGTTCTTCCACCAAGAGTAATACTGGCCATTGAAGAGTGGTGGCCTTGCAGTTGATTGACCCTCCCAGTTTCCAGGTGGTGTACTCATTTTGATCTTTTCCAAGGTGTTATCCTTTTCAAGGATAACCCGCTCTGATACCAATTGTTGTTTTATACGTCAATACCACACAAGAGGGGGGGTGAATTGTGTGGTGTCCAATTTTCAAGTGTTGTCTCAATAGAAGAACCTGGTTCTTCTTGGTGTTCCAACTTCTACTGGTGCGGAATAATAAATGCAGTAAAGTAAAAACACAGAGATTTTTACGTGGAAAACACCTGGCTCAAAAGGTGAAAAAACCACGACCTAATCCTCAGTAGGATTTTCCCAAACTCTTCACTACAACTCTGAGCCAAACAGCATTACAAAATAAACTCTTTTGTAAATCTAGGACTAACTCTAATCCCTTTGTAACAAACTAGCCTCTAGCTAATTTCGACTAGATTCAAGTTAACTCTAACTTGAACAGTGTGCACCTATTACAATTGCTTCTAATAAAGCTGAAAGATACAATATTAAATCACCTACTACAACCAACTAGACTCGAAAGACAAACAGATGGAACTGGTTCTTCTAGTTGGTCAGTAGCCTTTGTGTCGCACAAGGATTCTGCTTGCAAAATTTCTCTGGTAAATTTTCCTTCATTTCTTGCTTCAATTCTGTCTTTGTGCGAATGATTCTTCAGTAGGAATACTTCAACATTATATAGCGCCAGAAGTTGAGATGTTCTTGTTTAGTTCTAATGCAACTCTTCCTTGGTGGAAGAGTTTGTGTTTATCTCAACTTCCTTCCTTTATTTATGTCCTTGCTGAACTCGAACTCTAACCCCTTATCAATTTGCAACCTTTTCGCATTAGGAGACAACCTCTTAGTTCATGGATAATTCACATATCACTTTTATCTCCTGTGCATGTACGGTTCTTGTGCCAATTGGTTCGTTCGAGATGTTTGTCCTGATGGACCTGGTTCAGCTGGGTAGGCATTTGTCAATCTTCAAAACCATGCAGTGACTTGGGTTAACAAATTCCCCCTTTAGAGTGACTTGCAATCTGTTTTTTTTGGACGGAGAAAGCAAAACAAGGGGAAGACACTATAATTTCTGCCATTGATATAAACTTTCCGAGGAGAGGGAAAATTGCATCATGAATTTGTTTGGTACATAATTGTTGTACTCTTTCACTTTGAGCAATTCTTCCTCTTAACAGAATTCAAAGGACAAAAATCTCTCAACCGCATCTTGGTCAATCCATCAAGCCACAATTTCTTATTATCACTTTTGAGTAAGGTCTATTGAAGCCTCTCTCTGCCACTACAAACCCTTTTATCTCCTATCAACTTAGCCATCATGTTGATAATACTAGACTTAATTTTCTAAAGTTATTAATCGTCAGCAACCGGAGGCAATGATGACGGCAAGCGAGGACTGGATACTGATGCTGCTTCAACGATACGAAATTAGGGTTGTTCTTGAACAAAGACGACGGAGTTGGGGGCTAAGCAACTTGAATTTTCTGTTAATATATTTCAATGTATCTCGTTGTATTTCCATGTATTTCATTGTATTCATTGTCTTTTCATTGTATTTCAATGTATCTCGATGTATTCTATGTATTTCATTGTACTAATTGTCTTTTTTTCATTGTATGTCAATGTATCCCATTGTATTCTACGTATTTCATTGTATTCACTGTCTCGCTATATTCCTTGAATGTATTCATATATTTTTTTTAATTAATATAATTTATGTATTCAGATGTATTATATAATTTCTCTGAATATTCCTATATTTTTGGAGTGTTTTTCGATTGAGAATCTTTTTTATAACTAGAAATACAAAAAAAAGTGTGTGTTATAATTAAGTTTGTTGAGCTATATTAGGAGTCTATTATGTTAATTGATTCACTTTCCGTTTAAAAATAGTGTAATCCCCTATTTCATACAGTCGAATACAATAATCTGTCCAGCTGTAATCTCATATTTCACGCCATGAATACAGTCGAATACACTCGAATACAAAAATTTGTCTAGCTGTAATCCCCTATTTCACGCCTAGAAATGCTACTGTATTCATGAATACAGTAGCTTAAATACATCGAATACACTCTAAAAATCTGAAAATATAGCTATAATAGGTAATATAGTAAATGGTAGCTACAACTAGCTAATAACTACTAAACAATAGTAGTTTGTAAAAACTTCTCTATATTAAACCATCATACAACAGAAGCAATAAAATGGCAACTATGACCAATTTTGTCTAAGATCATTTTAATGTAGGCCCATTTTTTTGTCGGGTAGGTTAAAGTAAAATTTGCGTAGGGTAGCCACTATTTAAAGGGTGGCCACTATTTAAAGTGATATTTACTTTTTATCCAGCATTTTTAATGTTGAGAAAAAGTAGTCACTAGTCTATTAAAATTAATATAAAAAGATGGTGTTACCCTTTCTTCTATCTCTTTTCCATCCCAAAAGAGTGGTTCATATTCATGCGGCTCAAAATAGTCTTGCAACTCAAAAGCTTCTATCGTTACGTTCTGAAAAGAAAAAAAAATATCATGGGGCAAAATAAACTAATTAAGAGACCAAATTCAATAAGCATTACCTTAACCAAAACCAAACGAAATTCCGAAGATTCATATTAGATTAAAATTTGTTTTGTGATTAAGAACACCTTCACCCAAATTCCAATATCTACATAGGTTAGATCCAACAATCATTCATCATCACTTGTATCAGAATCGTGCAACCACATTTCGTTCTGAAGTTAGAGTTAGAAGTTTAAAAATTAAGGACATGTAGTCCTTAAGTTAGAGTTACAAGCACAGAAATTAAGGACATGTAGTCCTGAACTTGAGTTCCAAGTTAAAAAAAAAGGACATGTAGTCCTGAACTTAGAGTTCCAAGTTAAAAAAAAGGACATGTAGTCCTGAACTTAGAGTTACAAGTTCAAAAGCTAAGGACAAGTAGTCCTAAACATAGAGTCACAAGCTCAAAACCTAAGGACATGTAGGCCTTAACTTAGACTTACAAGCTCATAAATTAAGGGCAGCTAGTCCTGAACTTACACTGACAAGCTCATAAGTTAAGGGCACTTTGTCCTGAACTTAGAGTTGGAAGTACAAAAATTAAGGACAGGTAGTCCTTAAGTTAGAGTTACAAGCATATAAATTAAGGACAGATAGTCCTGAACTTAAAATTTCAAGTTAAAAAAATAAAGACATGCTGAACTTAGAATTACAAGTTCAAAAGTTAAGGACAAGTAGTCCTAAACTTAGAGTTACAAGCTCAAAAATCAAGGACAGATAGTCCTTAACTTAGACTTACAAGCTCATAAATTAAGGACAACTAGTCCTGAGCTTACAATAACAAGCTCATAAGTTAAGGACACTTTGTCCAGAACTTAGAGTTGGAAGTTCAAAAATTAAGGACACTTGGTTCTTAACTTAGAGTTACAAGCACATAAATTAAGGACAGGTAGTCTTTAACTTAGAGTTACAAGCACAAAAATTAAGGACAGATAGTCTTTAACTTAGAGTTACAAGCACAGAAATTAAGGACAGGTGGTCTTGAACTTCGAGTTTCAAGTTCAAAAATTAAGGATACATAGTCCTGAACTTAGATTTACAAGTTCAAAAGTTAAGGACACTTGGCCCTGAACTTTATGAGCAGAAGGGTATTTTCGTCCAGGCGGGTAAATTTTCTTAAAGCAGTGGCTAAAGACTAAAGTCATTTTAAACAATGACTTAAAAGTAAATACATATCTTATTAGTGGCTAACGGTGCACTTCCCCCTAAGTTAAGTGGGTATAAGAGACATTGATTTTATCAATAAAATATATTTTTTAATATGGCATGGCATATTAAATGGGGGTTCTTTGGTTTTTAAGCCAAAAAGTAATAATTGGATAACTTTATTGTCCCAAACCAAACAAAAATAACTTTGATAAAATATTCTCATAAGTTGGTGACCACTTAAGAAATTAACTCTAGCTTAAGCTTACCTAGGATCTTATCCCAAGTCATCTTCCAGGTAATTTGACTTTTAAGTCCAATATTTTGAATTATATAACACCAATAATACACCTATTAATTATTGTGGTTCACTTATTTTCATGAAAATGATAATTTATTGAAATACATAATATGATCATCAAAATTATGATTTTCAACTAGCAAGGCATCACCCCGAACTCCTTATACACATCGTTCAGCTTGATAACTCAATAAGCTATATTAACATAATATTTTTTTTTTTTGCATTTTTTATCCTGGAGTGAGTGAAATTTATTAAACCTTTTTTCTATTTCACATTATCTAATTTTACTTTGTTAAAAAAATGGTAATCATATTACACTGATAAAATGACAAAATTGATCCCTTATGTTTGGGATAGGGTGAAATTGATCCCTGAAATATACTTTTACAACTTTGGTCATCTAAGTTTTTTAAAAAATGAGTATTTTTGGTCTCTGTTAAATAATTAATAAACTTTGATAGTCTGATTTATGCAAATTGGGAAAAAAAATTAGTTCACAATACCAAAAAAAAAATCCTTAAATCTAAAAATAATAATACTAAAAGATTACATTTGACATAAAAATAAATAAAAAAATAGTAGAAATTACAAAGCTGGATTAGGCTTCAAAAAATACCAAATATAGCTAAAACTAGAAAAATCGTATCTCCAAATGTGAGTTCATGTAAAACAAAAAGAAGATTTCGAAAAGTTTAATAACCAAAAGTGCTTAATTTTGGCAAACTTATAGCCCGTTTGGCCAATCTGAAAAATTCACTTATTTTGAGAAGTGTTTTTTTACAAAAGCGTTTCTTTCAAAAGTACTTTTGGTGAAAAGCAGTTTATGTTTGACTAATTAATTTGTAAAGCACTTCTAAGCAACAATTTGTGTTTGACCAAACTTTTAAAAAGTGTTTCTAAGTGTATTTTTCTCAAAAGTACTTCTCAAAAAAGTGGTTCCGGGAAGAAACCATTTTTTTCTGCTTCTCCAAAACTGTTTCTGCTTCTAATCAAAAGCATTTTTTTTTTTCTAAAAGCTTGGCCAAACAATTTAATTTTAAAAAAACACTATTTTAAATTAAAAAAAAAGGTAATTCTCAACTTGGAGAAGGCGATTAAAGATATATTTAAGGGACCATTTTTAACCCAAATATAAAGAATCATTTTTGTCATTATTCAATATTAATCAACTGCGTGGCTTTCCTGTAGGTGAAACGGCGAGATTTCCGTCGTAATCACGCACACGTTTGGTTACGGCTGGCAAATCCAGTTACTCTGTTCAATTTCTTCTCGGAGTTGACAATTCCGACGGTCGACAGACGCCTATGAAGCTTCAAAGTTGAAATACTGAAAAATTACTCTTTACATTCATTTTCAATAATGTATGCAGTAAGATATTTACAGCCATTTGGGACTTCTCTGGCCTCTATTACCTCTCCTTTCTTCCATCTCTCTCGTTCCACAATCCCATGTAAGTTCCTATTAAATGCCTGCGCTACTTTTATATAAAAATTAATTTATATGATGGTGTTTGATTGAACGCAAAGTTTAAGAATGGTCTAAAACAAGTCATAGACATTTATGTGAATATAAATCATCTCGTTAAGAAGTTTAAAGTTAACCTAAAAATAAAAATTATCTGTCGTTTTTTTTTTTTTTTAATAGACTAAAAAGAAAAGTATAACATAAATTGGGATAGAGGGAGTAAAAGTTATGGAACATACCAATATTGCATTCAGTTCCAACGGAAAGTACAGTAGCTAAGTATTTGGTATCAGACCCACATCGCAATTTATATGAGGTGTTTGACCGGATTCAGAGCTTAAGAAAGAAAGAAAGACTCTTGAAACTTGTAGTTTAAAATAAGCAATAGACATTTATGCAGCTAAATCATCTCATTAGGGTAAATGGAAAGTTTAAAGTTAAATTGTTTCTAAATAAAAAAAGATGTCATTCTAGACTAAAAGTGCGCCACATAAAATGGGGTAGAGGGAGTATTATTAAAATCACTGTCATCCTGCTATTTGTAGTTTGATGAATCATTCTTTTTTCTCTTTTATAGGCGTAGCAAATTCAAATACATGTTTCTTTTTCTTCATAATTTGTTGCAGTTGATGGAAAATTTACACCTTTGAAGACATTCATGAGATGCCTAAAGCCTCAGATGTACAGTCGGGTGTCAAAGTTCTCTGGGGGATCTAATTTTGAGACGTTCCACCATTACTTTAGAAAAGTGCAAAATTCAGGTAAGTTTTGGAGTATAGTTTATGTATGTGTACCTTGTTAGAGTTGTGATGTTTTTGTTTTCGAAGCTTATTAGGAAGTCAGAGCTGCCCCCAAGTGGTGTATTTAGTATGGCGTTGTAACACGGTGTTTGGTCCAAGAAGGAGAGGAGAGAGCAGCTTACATTTTCATAACTGTAAAGAAAGACTTTTCTTTTAGGATCACTCCATCCCTAAGATGTAGTAGTCAATGCATAGGTAGATTGGTATAGTATAAAGGAAAATAGAAGAGATATGAAATGCTGTTTTTTCCATGGTACTTGAAATGTTATGAAAACGTTAACTTGTAGGACATCTACTTTTCACTTTTACTTTCCGTCCTCCTTTTGTTCTAGCCAAATATAGTGTAAGATTCAAGTTAAGCAGACTCAACTTAGAACTACTGGTATGTGTCATGGCTCTTTCCTAGTTTATCAGTTGGAAAATACTGGAAATGCTTATCTTCATCTATCGCTGAAGATCTATGTCTTTACCTGCACATATTAGTTTCCTTCTTCTTTTTTTCAAAGACAAAAGTTGAATTGGTATATTATGTAAATCAAGTGTTTACGAATGTTTAGTCGCTAATTAAAATGTGTTGTTTTAGTTGCATCCATCCTATTTATAAAAGGTTTAGTTGATTTTGAATTGAGGGCATAACTTAATGAGCTTATCTTTATCTTTTGCATCATTGAGTAGGTTGCGATTGATAGTTATTGAGTATAATTTCCCTTTTTTCTTATTAAGTTGTGCAACAAAAAGATATAAAACATCACTGGTACTTTTTGTTCTATATTTTTATTTAGCCTTTACGACCACTTGTGATTCCTGATTTGTATTGAAGATCTTTGTTTCATTGTTGGTATACTTGTAGGGCGCAGTTACACTTTATGGAGTGCATTTGGTTTGTCGGCTTTGCTTGGATCTATTAAGCTTTCTCCTCGCATTGCATATTCTTCTGATGGTGAGAAGTTTATGGTTATGATAATTTGAATTAAACATTCTATAAATGTACCAGCTCTCTTTTCTAAATGCAGCCTGTTATTCATGCCTAGGAAAGTGTGGTCTAATTAATTTTATGTGAATATTTACTCTTCTCTAATGACATTCTAGGTCTTGATGGTCTATTGGATGACCATCATTTGGGCATGTTCGGTGATTCAGATACTGAAGAAGATCGTCGATCTCTCTTAATGACTTTAAGGAAGCTGTTGGTTCCTCTCTTGTTTGTGATTACTGTGTTGATGAACTGGGGTCATCCAATAATTATTGCAACTAAAGTCACTATTATTCTTCTTACGACAAAGCCAAGCCCTTTATCAGTTTATGTCCTTGTCGAACAGGTAAGGGACCATTCTTTCTATACATTATGTCCTAGTCCTTCGTCTGCGCTAGAGCAGTGGCAGAATAGCTGGATTCATCGTCATTTTGTGGTGGATTAATTAACATGTTTCCTTTTATATATCTTCTCTGTCTATTCCATAAAAATTGTGAATGGAGTTTGTATTTTAGCGTGCATATAGCATCATCTCAATCAAGAGGTAGATATCTGGCATGTTTTGCTCACACTTGATGTGAAATATTTCAGTTGCGACATCAAGCAGTTCGCCAACAACCATTCATCTATAAGTTCAAGGTTAGTTTCATGATTTAGCTCCTCGGTGTTGTGTGAGGATGGATGTTGCTGGCATTTTATTTCAAGTTCAAGTTAGTCAAAATAGCCATATTAATTGCATTCATGCAGTTGGATACTATACCACATCGTGAAATAGGATGTGGCACCTTTCAGTTAGAAAACGTATACTCATTTTCTTAAGGTGACTTACTGATACTTGTAGCTGTCCTCTTAAACTTTTTCCTGCAGTCATTATATGCAAAGAAAGTTGAAGTTGCAGATTATCTGCTTCTCTCTCTGGCTAAGGTCGAACTAAAAGATCAGGAGTTTACTCTTGTTGGAATTCTGGGGAGTTGGTGGCTTTTGCCCCTATCTTCATGGCCAGAGACGTCATCTATGCTTAGGAGCAAAATTTTGAAGAATTTAAGCTAAGGTCAGCTGCTAATTAGATCAGATCGGGTTAAATTTATCTTTGTTGTAGGTAATTATATTTTATCTGTAGATCCGATCAAAAACATGAAAGGCAATCTATGTTCATACTTGGAGTGCACCAGAATTAGATGATTTGCTTTTAATTATACTTCACTTGTATCTTCAGAACTAGTTCATTTGGGTCCAAAAATAGTTATAACCAATTGATAATGATAGTAGAATATCCCTCTAATAAAGTAGTCTTATTATCTTCAATATTAATGAGCCACAGAACATTCCAGCACTCAACTAATGAACCGTATTCAGTTAACTCTTCTCTCAATTCCTTACACACCAGTCAGTCACTAAATGTATGTATGTATGTATGGATGTATGTATGTACACATACGTATTGATGCATGTATGTGTATTTGTACACAAACAGTTAAAACGCGATTGCTTCCCTCTTCCTGAGCCGAGGGTCTATTGAAAACAGCCCCTCTACCTGCATTAGGTAGGGGTAAGGTCTGCGTACAGACTACCCTCCCCAGACCCCACATCTTAGGATCAAACTGGGTTTTTTGTTGTTGTTGTTGTTGTTGTTGTGACAACAGTTAAAAGGCGGAACCATTCCCAACTTTATTGTGTAGCCAAATAGAAAATATCTTCATGAGTGTCGTTATATTTTGTTCTACTTAGATGGAAAGATGTTTTGACATAGCATAAGTGTTCATTCAGATTTCTATTGTTTCTGGATTCATCTATATGTGTTGTAATGCAAAGCGAAAATCTTATATATTTGCTACTTTCTAATGTTCATAAATTGTACACTTTCACTGCCCGCTTTTCGCTTTATGTCTCATGGAACTAGATCCAAATCCCAGTATGAAACTTAAACAATGAATTGTTTCATGTTTACTTTTAATTAAATAATGTATCTCAATCAAATTTGAAAAATACAGATGAGTAAAATAAGTCTTGACTTGCGAAATTAAAGAACAAAAGATTGAGGTATTTATACCAAAAAAAATAAAAAATAAAAAATAAATAATCTATGCGATACTCATATTGAATGAAATTATATTTTCAGATAAGGATCACGAATATGTGTAGACTAACTTAAACAAACAATTATACAAAATTTCAAATTTTCAATGAAAACAAATTAATCTGTACATCGATTAAATTTGATTTTTCTTATTCAAAGTTTTTACCCTTAAAACGGATAACAATTAAATTTATACGCGGTTTTAAGGATATGTAGATTGATTCAACACAAGTAATCAAAAATACGGGATACACAAGTTAAAGACAATATGAATAATCAAACCAATTGTGATATTACGGTCTGGCTCGAACTTAGGTTGAATAGTAGTTTGCCCTCGATCGAACCCTTGGTTCGAAACCAATTGTGAACGATGAACAAAATAATAAAGTAAGAACTTTTCAATAGTTAAAAACATACAAATGAGATTTGTATTGCCTTGGTATGCGTGTTACAAAGTGTCTTATCAAAGAAAACTTTCCCATGTGTCTTATCAAAGAAAACATTTCCTTTATATAGTAGAAGAGTTTCATCATTAGTACAAGTCTAAAAAGGGTAAAAATCTCTCTTTCTTACTAATTACTGATCTGTAACTGATATCAGGCGAGATTTACATCGTGATATCCGGTTAGGTACGGTTATCACGGTCATCTGTTAGTCGTGCGTAACCGTTTGCCATATCTCCCGAGGTCCTAGAGCTCGTTTCGGGTCCAAGGAGCGTTGTTTTATTACGCTCGATGATGAGCCCATTTTTATTTTTTGTGGGTCTTGGTACGAAAGGCTCCCAGCCTCGATTTTAACCTTGTGTGTCTGTGCCCCTGAAAATCGAGGTATGTATTGCCCCGATTTTATTCGTATACACAAAGAATATACATAATAATTTCTTAAGTCATTTTGATACGATATTTCTCACCCCTAGACCCTAGTCCTCCTTATTCACTCGAAAAAAATCTTGTCCGGTCCAAAAGCAGAAAGAAAGAAGAAACAAATCCATACTGACGTGTCATGAAACCCGTTCATTTCGTGTTGGCAAGATACAATCATCACTATATACCATAAAATTCCGAAGTGTAACTCACTAATAAATACGAGCAATTGCGATCATGCACTAATCTTTCAAAAGATTCTTTAATTAATTCTCAGCGGACTAAATTAAATAGCGTATGACACGTGGCACGAAGTCTTCCCCTAGACAAGAATACTACCTAGTTTTTACACCTCTTCCAATTCCATCTGCTCCCTTCTCGCTGGTTTTTGTTCGTCACCGATTCTCCGGGGTATGTTTCTTTCTGAATCCTTTTATTTTTTGTTTTAGCATGCTTTTCTCTTTAATTCTTGTATTTTCCCGGTTTGTATAATCCGGGTAGTTTACCTAGAGACGAATCCCACAGAGAATTAACGTATCAAATGTCGTCTTTAGATTACTAGATTCTCAATAGTCAACTTTCTCAAACGTTGTATATATCACTTTGTGTTGTTTCTACTATTACAGCTGAACAGAAATAATAANGTCTCTATCAATCATGAACACTCTATCTACCATAAATCTCTCTCAAGTAATTATGATAATTTACTAGACGCACTCTCTCAAGTTACGCTAGCTAGATTGCATTACAGTTCAATTTAGATTGCACCCGAGGTATCGTTATCTCTAATCCAACCTCTAAACCTCGGTTATGACTCTCGCCTATACTCTGGGAGTGGTATTGTTCAAACAACTACCTAAATATGCACTCTCTCTCAAGTAGATACATAATAAATAGGCACAGCTAATTGAGGTCCCTTCAAACAACTACAACAAGAACGTAGTTTAACAAATAGAGATTAACAACCAATCAAAACTATATTAATATCACAATAAAGTCACCCTCCAACGGGTTCCACCAAAACCTTAGATTAGAAAAGTTAGCTACTCATAATAATGATAAAAACTGCAAAAAAATTCATAAACAATGATAAAAATAACAAGATAAGAAGATATGGATTGATGCCCAATTTCCCTTCTTGCCTCTTTAGGTCGAATTTGTGTCCAAAATATGTCCAATCTCTCAAAAATAACGTTCTCCAATGTATATATACTAAGTAGGGTCGGGCCCAAACAATTATACTTTCTCCTACGCGAAAAAGGACAAGTTTCCAGGCCGCTACTAGCGCGGCCGTGCTAATCTCGCGCTAGTGGGGTCCGCAATTGCAGTTACGATCGCGTTTTTAATCCTGATCCGTTTGGAATTTGGAAAAACGTAAAACATGAAAGTTGTAGCCCTTTGAGTTATCTTTCCAACCATATATTATGTAGCCTAAATGGAGTTCGGATAAAAATGTTATGTCTATTTTACTAGACAGTGTACAATATGTCTCCTCGAGTCTTTGTTTGTTCTCAACTATCAAATTTGACCCTCGAACACGATCCAGGCTTAATTACTTGAGCTTTTACTCAGACTTCAAAGCTCCAAATCACTTAAATTCATTTCATAACATCTATATATAGTTCGGAATAACTCCTACGAGGCATAAAACACACAATTAGTGCAAAACACTAGCGATTAAAGCTCAAACTCAATTAAAGTGCAGTAAACTAGAGTGTAATAAGTGACTAAAATACGTAATTATAGCATATCATCAACACCCCACACTTAAATCATTTCTCTCCCTCTAGCAATCAAACTACACTTTATATAGACACGACATTTTTAAGCAATTCTCCTAACTCATCATATCAAGAATAATTAAAATAGACTAAGCACTAAAGCGTAACATCTTCACCTTAAGATTTGACTCACAAGTACCACGCATTATTCACAGCTCACCCACTTACTCTAACATAGAGGTCACTGACATTACTTTTCCTTCATGAATCAAGTGCCCTCACACAACAAAAGAGAGTAGTTCCACACAATAAAATTTAAAAACACATAGGAAGTTAAGATAGAAAGAATTCACTCACTCTCAGAAATAACATTCATGTGCCACAAAAGATGCACCATAGGCTTGCCCGTAATGTACTACTCTACTAATCGAGTTCATTCAGTCTAGGATCAAGTAGGACTTTATTTGGTTGTAATGTAAGCTGCGGGACGGGTAGGATATATTTAGATATAAGAGTGACTATACCTCTCTAAGCACTTTAATACATATACTTTAACATTCAAACCCCATACTTATGTCAAACCAAACTCCTCATTCACAATGTTATTACCCCATACTTCTTTAAGCACAATTACATCAAGACTCACCACTTGCCAATGAAATTTTTTTTTCACAACAATACAACTATTTTTTTCCTTTTTTTTTCAAGTGACTCTTACTTTTTCAAAACAGCGCACATTTCTCCTTATTTCATTAGTTCCACTCAAAATCCAAACAAACTACCCCACACTTTAAATTTTACACAGTTCATAACAATTCAAGTTCTCATGAGAGGTTAAAAGGTTCAAATAGATAGTTAATTCAAACAAATGGGTAAGTCTTTTAATGTGGTTGCCAAAGAAACAGGATTACAGGCTCAAAGAGGTTAACTACGATACATAACAATTAGGCAGATAAAATATACATAGCTGGCTCAACAAAGAAACGCCTATATCACTTCCAAGACTGAACAAAACTACTATTTCTCTTTGCAAACACTCGGGGAAAGTTCTAGACATCAAATGAAATGCACAGAATAACACACAAACCTCACAAACACATGACACATAACTCACTCAGAATTGGATTCATCAAGACACTCTAGTCAAAACAGTTAAGCAAATTTAAAATCATAAAATTTAAGGTACTTATACAAGAGTCAAAAAATGAGCCTAAGCGTCACAACCAAAGTACTCGTTATTCTCAAGGAATAACAAAGTCAAGAGATATTACTTTAATTCAAAACACAACACAATGGCTCCTCTTCCTAAAAAAACTAACTACACCTGATTCAAACAAAACCCTTGGAAAAGAACTGTGACACAAAGAATAACCAAGGGGGAATTGCTACACTACCTAACAAAAGAAAATCTTTTTTTTAGCTTAAATCTCTCAAGAAATTGTCTCATAGATCCATCGTCGGGAAAATTCCAATTTTTTTTTATTTTTCTAAAAAAATAAATTATTTCATTAATCTCACACAACTAAATAGCATAGAAAGTCACCAGACAATCTCCTCACCCCACACTTAAAATTGTGCATTGTCCCCAATGCGCACCCATACATACAAGAGGGTAAAAAAATTTCATGGTAGGCCAAAGGCCGAAGCACTAACATCTCATGGGGTACTCAGACTTCTCCCAGGCCTGGTCCTTCGTGCGGGTACCTCACATTTAGTTCCAACCATCTGGTTTGTTGTTGCATCCTTCCAGAGGCTTTGCATTCCATGCTCCTAAAAAATCAAAAAATTAACACTACAAAAATAATACAATTAGAAAAAATAAAACAAAAAAATAAAAACAAAATAAAATAAAATAAAGCAGTAAAGTTGTGTTGCCTCCCAACAAGCGCTTGATTTAACGTCGCGGCACGACGTGAATCACTTTCTGCCTCCACTTCGAACTTATGAATTGGACCCCAAGTTTTGATTCTGCTCTGTGATCATGCTCCTGGGGTGGTAGAACGAATCTGACTGGCCCAATAAAATAATATAGTATTCTGCACTTCTTGGCCTTTAGATGAGATGTGTATTCTCGACTTTCTGGCACGAAGAATTCCAGAATGTAGGCATATTATTCCTTACCCCTTGACTCCTCAAGTGGCTCAGACGACTCTATTTCCATATCATCATCCAAACACAAGGTGGAAAAGTGCTTGGAGTGTGGACCAATGCGCTCAACTACACAAACATTGGGATTGTCAACATCCTTAACACTAATGACACTAGAGTCAACTAAATATGTATCCTCAATATCCTTGGTTGACTCTAGTATCTCTTCTACGACATTGGCATCCTCAAAATCTAGTTCGATTGATTGTTGGTATTCAACTCTGGTCTTCTCCTCTAGCTCATCCTCGTATTTTTTTAAATCCTCCATTATAATGGCAATTTCTGCAGCCAATTCATACTCATATTGGCTACTATCCACAATGTCAACTTGTTGCGCTTTACAGGGTTTAATTACTTTATTCGCTTGAGCCTCCAAGTTGTGAATATTTGCCTCGTTTGAGAAAGCTTCAACTAGTTGACTCACTTGAGCCTCCAAGTTGCATATAGTTGCATCTTGCCTTTGTACCCGCAGTTGTATCTCATCATTTTGTTCCACAAGGCACTTGAGCATATCCTCGATCTTTTTCAGGTCCTCATACATGGGTTCTTTGTTCCTATTAACTTCACAAGAAAAAGAAGAATCATCAAAGTAAGGGGTTGGGGGAAGACATGAAATATAAGCACAACCATGAAAGTGTNTTTCCTTGGGTGGTTTCCTCCATAATATGCATAACGAGGATCAAAAGTAGAATTACCAACATCCAAATTCTCATAATTCCATGATGCCATGTTTTTCAAATTAACAAATACAACTAAAATAAAGAAAATAAAAATCAAATACAAAAAGAAAATCAAACTTGAAACCTAGAACTATGTACACCTACAGGTACAATATATGTATGAAATCAAAGGAAATCGACTATACTTAAGAATTTTCCTTCAACTACACTTGATAATACCGTTAACTCCCCGGCAACGGCGCCAAAATTTGATCACGCTCAATTATGTCTATTAAAAGACTAAGCGGGCGTTGCAAATATAATCCGGATATTTTGCCCAGAGTCGAATCCCACAGGGAATTAACGTATCAAATGTCGTCTTTAGATTACTAGATTCTCAATAGTCAACTTTCTCAAACGTTGTGTATGTCACTTTGTGTTGTTTCTACTATTACAGCTGAACAGAAATAATAAACTTAAGATTAACTAACAATAAGATGTAAACAATTGGATTAAAGGTCTAAGGTTATGGTTTCCCCCGTTAGTGAACTTCCTTCTTGTATAATTCCTATAGTTTTGATTTAGTTGTCTCTATCAATCATGAACACTCTAGTTACCATAAATATCTCTCAAGTAATTATGATAATTTACTAGACGTACTCTCTCAAGTTACGCTAGCTAGATTGCATTACAGTTCAATTTAGATTGCGCCCGAGGTATCGTTATCTCTAATCCAACCTCTAAACCCTCGGTTATGACTCGCACCTATACTCCGGGAGTGGTGTTGTTCAAACAACTACCTAAATATGCACTCTCTCTCAAGTAGATACATAATAAATAGGCACAGCTAATTGAGGTCCCTTCAATCAACTACAACAAGAACGTAGTTGAACAAATAGAGATTAACAACCAATCAAAACTATATTAATATCACAATAAAGTCATCCCCCAACGGGTTCCACCAAAACCTTAGATTAGAAAAGTTAGCTACTCATAATAATGATAAAAATTGCAAAAAAATTCATAAACAATGTTAAAAATCACAAGATAAGAAGATATGAATTGATGCCCAATTGCCCTCCTTGCTTCTTTATGTTGAATTTGTGTCCAAAATATGTCCAATCTCTCAAAAATAACGTTCTCCCATGTATATATACTAAGTAGGGTCGGGCCCAAACAATTATACTTTCTCCTACGCGAAAAAGGACAAGTTTCCAAACCGCGACTAGCGCGGTCGCGCTAATCTCGCGCTAGTGGGGTTTTATTCTGCCCCAGTCCGCGTCAGGTCCGCAATTGCAGTTGCGATCGCGTTGTTTACCCTGATCCGTTTGGAATTTGGAAAAACGTAAAACATGAAAGTTGTATCCCTTTGAGTTATCTTTCCAACCATATATTATGTAGCCTAAATGGAGTTCGGAGAAAAATGTTATGTCTATTTTACTAGACAGTGTACAATATGTCTCCTCGAGTCTTTGTTTGGTCTCAACTATCAAATTTGACCCCCAAACACGATCCAGGCTTAATTACTTGAGCTTTTACTCAGACTTCAAAGCTTCAAATCACTTAAATTCATTCCATAACATCTATATATAGTTCGGAATAACTCCTACAAGGCATAAAACAAACAGTTAGTGCAAAACACTAGCGATTAAAGCTCAAACTCAATTAAAGTGCAGTAAACTAGAGTGTAATAAGCGACTAAAATACGTAATTATATTCTATCATCGTAGGTTTGATTTGGAACGAAATGAGCATAAATACAGGAGCATGAATTGAGGGCTCTGACTCATATAATCGACCCATCTGGTTTAGGGTTGAGATATGGCTCTTTTAAACACCTGCATGGCTATGCAAACTAGCAGCTAATAAAATTGTGAATGTTATGTAGCCGATGCTGGAAAGGAATAGGAAATTTAGCATCTACTTCTGTCTTTTATGATAGTATAAATTAGAAACTCTTGTTACTGTACGTTCGCATGTATGAGGAAGTAATTATAGTGTTCTACTTGTTTATAGAGGGACAAAATCAACCCAACCCATGTTTTTTCACCCGTGGAAGTTTAAAAAAATTGGATTATTACTTGTTTGTTGACTTGATCCAACGGGTTAAACTCGAAGTGCACGAGTCAAATTGTAATTTAACACAAACATACAGAAATCAAATTTGGTGAGATTGGAAATTATGTAAATCTTGAACTACTTAAGCTAATAATTTTAAGAATATATATATTAACTTTCGCATTTTTTTCTTTTTAAACATCAAAATAAAAGAAGGGGAGGGAAGTCAGTGTCATGTTGGACTGGTTGACCCGTTATTTGATCCATCTTGGCCCAGTCAATTTTGACCCGAGCAAACTTTGAGTGGGTTAATTACCACATGTTTATTCATTCAACCAATTTTGACCCGTCCAAACTAAGACAACCCATCTATTTGCTACCTCTAGTTTATTCAGAAATAGGCAACAATTAATATAATGGTGATGGTCTTTTTTCTTTTAAGCAAAGTAGTATAGTAATAGTTCTCAAAGCTAACACTTTTCTTTGCCTAAAAAAAAAAAAGGTAGGAAAAATAGCAGGTTCTCATATTGCCCATGCTGCATACAAGGGTCCAAGTGTGGTGAAGGAAATACTTATTGGGATTGCACTTGGCTNATCTTTAGAACCATGTGCCTAAGAGGGCGAGGACCTTTATAGCCATAATTCTTCCCCCGGTTCTACCTCCTTCTGCAATAGTGATCTATCCCGTCAATCCCACCCGCGAGCTATCCATTCTAACCTGTCTTTGCCTAGCAAGATACGTCTAGTTCTCCCTCTGCTTGCCTATCTCAGTAGGAAATTGGAACAGTCTCCGATTTCAAAGAAAAAGCTGAGGCGAGAGCTATACCTTCTGGAACCGGAGCAATAACTGCTATAAAGTAAGGAGATGCGCAGGAACGATCCCTAAAGCAAATACTCGGAATGCTCCACGACTAAGTATACCCATTCAGACTCGCTTTTGTTCAATTATAAAAAAATAAGCACTTTGATGAAGATTTATAGCATCATTCAAGTAAATACAGATTAAGATCGTAGAAACATGAGCTTGTGATATAGCTACACCTAATTCCAGACCGGTTAATGCAAGAACTATAAATAAAGGACCAAGATCCCCTATGAAATATAAAAGATCATTCATACATAGCATAGTCCAAGCGAACCCACTTAAAATCTTTACTGAACTATGACCGGCCATCATATTAGCAAATAAACGTATTCCTGAGCTTAATGCTCGAAAACAATAAGGGATTAGCTCAAGGAGTACTAAAAAAGGTGCTAATGGCAGTGGGACTCCTGCAGGTAATAAGAAGCTTAAAAAATGAAGCCCATTTTTTTGAAATCCCACTATAGTAATGCCAATAAAAATAGAAAATGAGAGACCCAAAGTAATGAGAAAATGACTTGTAACTGTGAAGCTATAAGGTATCATACCCTGGGGATTACAAAATAACGAAAAAGTAAAAGTGACCGAGATGCGAGGGGAAAACTTTTGTTTAACATTTCCGGAAAGACCACCTATTTGTTCGTTTACCGGGTTCAGCACGAAATCATAAATAAGCTCTACCAAGGATTGCCAAGCATTTGGTACTGAGTTTCCTCCTCCCTTTTTAGTAACAAAATAAACCAAAAGTAGGACCAAACTGAGAGTTAGTAGCATAAACAAAGATGGATTTGTGAATGAGAAATATAAGTTTCCTATTTTCATAGGAATCAATGGGATTATTTCAAATTGTTCAAGTGGGCTGGAGACGAGATCTTTCGATAGATCCACCGCATCTTTATAGGCTTCTCCCCCTACTCCGTTTTGCTGCAAATCTTCCAAAAGGTATTCAAGAAAGGCGATATTGTTGCTTTCCCCATGTAAAGCTTCGGAAGCTTCCATAACTTTTTGGGCACTCTCCTTAGGCATCAAGGCTCCTAATTTCAGTCGTATATCATATTGAAGCTCCACTATACGTTCACTGCAAGGATTAAGGCCCGGATGATCCCAAGAAGAATTGTGCTATGCCCCCCGATCCCTATAGAGCGAAAGAGCTGCCTGGTGATCCCTAGGTTGCAGCACGTGGCATCGCCCTTGTGGAAGATGCACCACTGGAATAACCAGAGGAGAAGCAAGGAATTTTATGATATGCTTGAGAAAGGTGAGATCAGTGTTGTGGTTGATGAAGAGTAGCTTTCCTACTGCCTCCAGTATGAAACCACCATACTTGGTCTAAGATAGTAATTAATGTATAACACAAAACTCCTATAGTTCCTTGCTTTACTAGTAATCCTTGAATTTTCCTACGAATGTCCTTAACTTAGAGAAATATGATGTTTGGGAATTTTGTATCCATACCATATGCTGGTGCTGTGTTGAGGAGATTTGCGTCTTGTTTGTTCAATGGTTGTTCAATAACGATAGTCTTAGTAGCACGCATGTCCCTTCATATTCTTAGATTTTTATTACGCTATGTAGTTTTGTTGTTGCTATTATTTGGTACAACTTATTCTTTATCTCTCCCTTTTTCTTTTCTCTTCCATCTTTCTTCCTTCCTAGCCTTCCTCTTCTTCTTTTTGCCCTTCATGAGCCGAGAGTTTATTGGAAACAACCTCTCTACCTGCATTAGGTAGGGGTAAGGTCTGCGTGCAGACTACCCTACCCAAATCCCATATGTTGGGATCAAATTAAGTTTTTTATTGTTGTTGTTTGTTCAATAGCGGTTCAGTGTTTAGTCCTTTCAAGCTGGAAAATTGTGTTGATATGCCTGGAAATTTTGTGAATGGACTTTTATAGCTATGTGAAAGTTAATTTCCTGTTCAGCAGATATATATTATGTTGCGACCGTGGCATTTTTGTGTGGCTTTATCAGTCCATGTTGGTGAGGACCAATCAAAAAATTTCTTTAATACATGGAAGATACACTTTTTAGTCCGTAGCACCTTCTTCTTCTCTTTGGCTTTTTTTGCAAGCTTGATCTTTTTTTAACTATTATTTAAATAAATAGCATCATTTATTCTTTATTTCATAAAGAGCACTTATTTTCATTATTAGTATATTATAAAAATTAAACTCCAAAAATGTAATAAGTTAACTGACTCACTAATCACATGAAGTACTTTTTTTTGTCCATCTTCATTCTCCCTTTCCAACATTTATCTTTTTCACTCCTTTTTTGGAAATCTAATGCATATGTGAATGATATCTAAATTCAAGATATATTGATTTATAAGTATTTTATATTTTGTATATCAAGTATCACTTTAATTCAAAATGTATTTTTATTTATATAATTGTTTGTATATTTATTTGTAAAGTGTCATCT
Organism: Nicotiana knightiana; assembly: GCA_005239525.1. Lineage (NCBI taxonomy): Eukaryota > Viridiplantae > Streptophyta > Magnoliopsida > Solanales > Solanaceae > Nicotiana > Nicotiana knightiana. The sequence goes on along the minus strand of ML408552.1, from coordinate 79,542 downwards.
TATTTTAAGATGTATTTTTAATGTATATTTTAAATATATTTTATACGTCAAGTGCCATTTTAATTAAGGATGTATTTTTTATGTATATATTTTTTTGTATATTTATATGCATCTTAATTAATTTTAAGATATTTTTTTAATGTATATTTCACATGTCTAAGTGCCATCTTAATTGAAGATGTATTTTTTATATGTGTTAATTCAATGTATATTTTTTATATATACATTTTGTATATATTAACATATATTATTACCGAAGTAAGATTTTTATGTTAAGAAAGGAAGAAAGAAGGAAAAGAAAAACTTAAGAAAGATAATTAAAAAGAAAACGGATGGAACAAATTTAGAAAATATATGCTTCGGCATAAAACAAAATTAAGAAGATGAAGAAAAAGAAGGAAAGCTAATAGATAAAGCGAGAAAAAAAAAAGACATAATTTTGACTTTTCATTCAAATTACTTATGTTTAGGGATTAATAATTAATACTTCTATTTTAATGGATCTGTGCGTTATAAATATAAATATTTTTTTATCATAACTGTAATATGGGATTTCATACTAAGAATTTGTTATATTTCTTTTAAACTATAACGGTTATGTAAAGTTCCATTTTTTCAATCTGCAAGAATTCTAACGTTGTAGTTTGAATAATGCCCTTTTGGCTACATGACTAACCACTAAACTAGACTTCGTTCTTTATCATTTAAATTACGGTTTTATGAATATCTGAATGTTTCAACAGAATCAATAGAACACGAATGTAAGAGCATTACATTAATGTTCGTGGAGTTGAATTTGTATGCGACAAGAAAAAATTGAATTTGTCATCAAATTGTTTACTGTAAACAGTTAACTGATTTATAGAAGATAGGACTTAAGCTACAACTAATCCACTACAGATTTAACTAATTTATTCTTGTTATACTTCACCTATTGTGGTGATAATGTTCCTCCTTGTGTGTGATAAAGGCGTATTCCCCATTTGGTCATATAAAAGTGTACGTTTATCACGTCAGTAATTATTGTTGTAAATTCTAAAATTTCTTTCGACTTCTCATATCGGTTAGAATACGTCCTTTTTAAAGGGATTTGTTCTTTCCTATACAGTATAAGAAATCTTATTATCAAAATTGTCCCACTTTAGTAATTTACCTGCCATAAATACGATTTACCTACAAAAAAGTATACATTAGTTTAAATACACGCCTTTCTTCGGTAGACTTCTACTTTTAGACGCGCGATTTTTGGGATAGATTCAAATTATAGTCAATTGAATGCCGCAATTATAGAGCACCTTATGATCGATACTTTAGTAAAAATCATCGAGATCAAATACACAGTGAACGAACGTACTCCTCCAAAGGAAATTTGAAACGATATGGGAGTTCGCGTGTATATGGAGACGAAAAAAGAAAACAAAAATCTAGGAATGTATCCGATGTGAATAACAGTAAGGGATTTCGATTTGGAATGCAGTATGTCCAATGCGAGCACAATTGCATGCTTGCTCTGTTTTCTTAGTCCTGATATTTTTCAATTTCAAGTGTTCTATAATTTTACTACAAATTATTTATAACTATACTACAGGACAATTGTAGTTCAGTTGTTATGTCTCTACAAACAATTAAAGTGTAATTGTTACACAGGAATTAAGGATTGAAAAATGCAAATTATGATCACAGAACAAAGTATCTACAAGTATACTACAAATTTAAGGTCTGTCAAATACTGAACACTTGAATATACAGAGGTCTGAATTACTATAATTTTAAATGAGTGCAGGTACTTCTGATTATTGTAATACTAATGTGGTATAATTGTCAAGTAATTGTAACACATTTGGATAAGTATCAGGAATAGTGAAGTTGATTGATATGTAAACATCCTCGGTAATTGTGGAATATGAAAGTATCATCATAACAGAACATACGTCAAAAGTAATTGAAGTAGGCCCAGTTTACCAAGACAAACAAACAATTGTCAGTGCAATGAAGCACTATGTTGTTATGAATAAATTTCAGTTTAGGATGAAAAGGTCTAGTGCAAGAAGGTAAGAACATTTTATTTGCCAAAATCATATTGTTTATAAGTTATAGTTTTTATATATAAAAATTGTTTAGAACTATTTGTTGTCTGTAATCAGCCTGATTTCTTGGTAATTAAAATTTGCATAACATTTTTATCATTGTTTTTATTCCGTAGCTACTGTCTCGTATGTGTTGGTGACAATTGTACGTGGCACTTTAAGTCCACAAGCATAAATGAATCAGCATTGTTCAAGGTTAGAAAATTCAATAGCTTGCACACATGCTCGTTGATGAACAAAATATATATACAACGTAAAGCAACTGCCATGGTAGTTGGCAGCATGGTCATGCAAAAATATGCATATCCGAAGACAATATACACAGCAAAAGACATGCAAACTGATATGTTGTCGGAACATAGTGTGAACTTAATAGACATGCTAGCTTGGAGAGCAAAGGAAAAGGCTTTGGAATTTTTGAGAGGTCATCTGCTGATTCCTACGATCGCCTGTCGAGTTATTTGTATATTTTGGAGAAGATTTATCCGGGGTCGGTAGTGAAATTGCAGAAGAATGAAGATGATTGTTTCTTATATGCATTTGTTGCTCTTAATACGTCCATCAAGGGTTGGGAGCATTGTAGGCCAGTTGTAGTAGTTGATGACACCTTCTTGAAGTCTGCACATAGGGGCATCATGCTAACTGCCAACACAATGGATGCAATAGGTATTGTAGGTTAATTGTAAGAATGTTGTATTCAAGTTGTTTCTGAAAATGTATTTTTGATATTTTCAAGTTTTATTACTGAAATTTAATTTGGCATGTTGCATTATGCTTGCATGTGGGATATTTGTACAAATGTTAGGTCAAAGTTCAAGAAATATCATCTAAAGTTAAGCGAATTATACTTTTTCACGGCACGATCATACATGCTTGATGAATTTAATGAAAGAATGTTAAATATTGAAGAGATTGACACACGTGTTAAAGAATATCTCGATATTGGCTATCACAAATAGTCTCGAGTACATTCTACGATGAACAAAACATGCACGATAACCTCAAATATTGCAGAGTCATTGAATGCGATAACCAAAGATGCAAGAGAGTTGCCCGTAGTTCAACTATTAGAGTACATGATGACATTTCTTGAACGTTAGACTAATGAAAGTCACTGAATGCTAAGGGTACGGTCACATACCTTGGGAAAAAATATAACAAATTAAAGAGTTGGAGGACAACACGAAATTATCAAATGATAGTAAGTTATGGTCCATAACATCAGATCATTGATTTCATTAAACTAAATATATACTGATAATTGTAGATATGTTGTTGTACAATTGTAGTTATTTTGGTTTTTATCAAGTGCTGGCAATTTGTTGTATGTTTGTAATAAAATTGTAGGTGAGGGCTTCAAAAGATTACATCTATATAGTAATAGATGGTGTGAAGCAATTCATTGTTTACCTTCAAAACGGTGGATGTAGTTGTGGACAATTCCAGCTTGATGAACCTCTTTGTCCACATGCTTTGGTTGCTTTGAGGCACATGAACGAGTCTTATAAAAACTATTGCTCTCCTTATTACACGAGGGAGAGCCTTCTGAAAACTTATGAAATACCAGTAGACCCTCTACCTGATGTAAGCAAATGGGATATGCCACAATATATAGCAGAAGAAGTTTTCCTGCTACATACTGGGAAGAGCAAAATAGGGAGACCTCACGAATAAAGATACAAACCTTATGATGAAATAAAGGCAAAGAAGTACAAGTTTTTATGTGGCAACTGCGGACAAGAAAGGCATAACAAAAAATCTTATAGGAATGCTCCCAAAAGGAAATAAGAATTGATGTAGTATAAAGAATTTCTTTTTACTGAGTAATGTTGATGATAATTTGTCCTTTAATACATATTCAAATGCATTTGTCCTCTTCTGGACAATTACAGTTGTGGTGTAATTGTGTTGCTAATTTGAATAAAGATTGTCTCTTATAATGAATGTTTGGTAAACAGATTTTCACTCTTAATGCCATTGATTTGTAGTTGTTTTGTTCATTACTAACTGGGTTTATTTATTAATTTTAAGCTTTTTCTAACAATACTGCTATATTTGAATAGATTATGTATTGTTGTATAATAGTTGTAGACATAATTATAGTTATTGTGTAAAGAAATTGTTATCTGGGAGAATGGGTGTATCGTTGCTTGAAATTTCATTTAATTGTAAAGCTAAACATTTGAGACCTTACATTTAGAGTAACATATTTTCACATAATATGTTAATTATAAACTAATATGCTAAAAGAAGATAATAGAAAACATATATTATAGAGTACCAATAAGGAGCTCAAGTACTAACAACTTTTAAAAAATATTCAACAGATGTTTTCATTTATAAGTAGTAGATTCTGGACAATGTAACAAACACAAGCACAACTTTAGCACAATTCTACTACAAATAAGTTGTAGATGATTTGTTCTTATTAAATAATTTTCTTAAAACTTTAATACAATCCAGCTACAAATAAACACTTTCACTATAATTTAGCTACTGAAAAGAGTAACTAATTCTTTTTGTTCCAGACTCTTGTTCGCTCCCTCACAACTGGTTCACCTTTTCTTCTCCCAGTAATCTCACTTTCACTAATTGCACCAAGCTCTTGTTTTTTCTAGCATAATCTCAAAGGAGCGCTCCATAGCATCAACGGTGTTGATCAATATCAAAAAGGTCTTCCTTTGAAATTGAGAGTTGTCCAATGCTGACATATTCTGCAAATGCCGCCACGTATATATCGCAATCACTGCAATAAATATTAGGGGAAAAGCATTAGTATTCAATGTAAGATTCAATTGGGCAAATTGAAGGAAAATTAGCACATAGATTGATCCATCTTTTTGCTAGGTATCTCATCGACCAACCACTAAATGTCAAGAGGGTTGGTAACACCATTTTCAATGTATGCCTTTGTATTCTTGTAGTTGATGACTGGACGCTTGCCATAGAAGCCGGTGGATGAAAAGTAGAGGGGATCATAATAGCAAACTTTTCGACAACAGATTCAACAAGTTTGTATTTACTTGAAGAGACCATAGAATCATAAACATATAGAACCCTATCGGTAAATTCAAACATAGCCAACAACAAGTGAAATTTCTCAACAATGTTTATGGTCATAATCACAAAATCAGCTTTGTCTCATGCAATATTTGCAAGTAATCGCCTAGTATGCATTCTGATACGATGTCATAAGGTTTGACAAAAACAAGCTTCTTATCGGCGGGTGCATTAATGTGCCTCTCATAAATTTGTCCTGTTCTAGTCTTGAACATAGAACAGTGGTTGTAAGCCGAGTTCTGTTTTCAAGATCATACTTTCCTCTCTACCTCAAATAGTATAAAATAACATCAATGTGTTGTAAAAATAAATTACATTATTTCTCATTACAGCAGACGATTTAACTATAACTTTTAAACAAAATATCTAGAGATATCTAAAATAACATAAAACTTCAGCTTATAATTATATGTCAGGGTATGAGTGTAACGACCCGCCGGTTGTTCCGAGAGTTATAGCCCCGTTTCCCCATTTCTGCTTCTTTATGTATTATTCAACTATATTGTAAGGTATCGGGTTGGTTGGTTCGGGTCCGGAGTGGTTTTGGAGTGAAATGGGACACTTAGTCTCTTATTAGGAAGCTTAAGTTGGAAAAGTCAACCGGATATTGACTTATGTGTGAACGATATCGGATTTAGATTTTTATGATTTGGATAGCTCCGTTAGGTGAATTTGGACTTAGGAGTGCATCCGGAATGTAATTTGGAGGTCCGTGGTAGAATTGGGCTTGAATTGGCGAAAGTTAGAATTTGGCAATTTTGATCAGCAGTGGAAAATTAGATATCGGGGTTGGAATGGAATTTCATAAGTTGGAGTAGGTTCGTAGGGTCATTTTTGACGTGTGTGCAAAATTTGAGGTCATTCGGACGAGGTTTGGTAGGTTTCGTCGTCGTTTGCGGAATTTGGAAGTTTAGAAGTTCTTAGGCTTGAATTCGAGGGTAATTTGGTATTTTGGTTGTTCCGAAGGTTCGACTAAATTCGTATATTGGTATAGTACTTGTTGGTATCATTGTTTGAGGTCCCGAGGGCCTCGAGTGTGTTTCAGGTGATTAACGGATTGGATTTTAGAGATTGGAAGCGCTATTTTCTGGTGTTTTGAACTGCCGCTGTTTTTTCGCACCTGCGGAAGAGGATCCGTATCACGACCCGAAATCCCACCTTCAGGCCATGATGGCGCCTAATGTTGCACCCCCTAGACAAACCAACGTGATCACTGAATTAATTTATTAACAAGTGAAAATAACAAACACTGACTAGATAATTGAGATAAAGTGCGAAAGCATTAACAAAAATCTAAATAACAATAGCTAATAACGAAGAAATCCCTTTAAGTACAAAACCCAGAAATGGAGTCACAACCTACGAACCAGTCTAAGATTTAGCTAAAAAAAATAGTTTGAAATAAAATGATATATCTGTCCGGAAACACATCGATGACAGAATGAAAGATAGACAGTGACGCCGAGATCCACGAACGCCTGCAGAACTACCTCGGTGTCATCTGAAATAGACTGAAGGACACTCCTCCTAACGATGTCCACTGGGTCCGGCTGCGTAATCTGCACAACATAGATAAGTGCAGGTGTAGCATCAGTACAACTGACCCCATGTACTGAGTAAGTGTCGAGCCTAACCTCGGTGAAGTAGTGATGAGGCTAGGACACGACAACAAATTGTACCTGTGCAGTTCAATAGTATAGCAGAAAATAAACAAGAATACAGTTACGGGGAAGAACATGTTGGGGATAAGAGGGGCAACAATTGATAACACAGTAGAATCAAGTACTAACTGGAACGTAGAAGTAAAACAGGAAATAACAACCCGAAACAAGTAAAATCGACAAGAGAAGGCACGGCATGACCCCTCGTGCATAACCTCAAAATCACACGGCACTGAATGTCCCCTCGTGCATAAATAGTAAAGTCACTCGGCACGGAATGTCCCCTCGTGCATATATAATAATCACTAGGCACGGAATGTCCCCTCGTGCATATATAATAATCTCTCGGCATGGAATGTCCCCTCGTGCATATATAATAATCTCTAGGCACGGAACGTCCCCTCGTGCATATATAATAATCACTCGGCACGGAATGTCCCCTCGTTCATAATGAATATAAAAGCAACCATTGATATGGAAGTTTAACAATACAACATTTCAAATGCACAGAAGTTATCAACAAAATTCTATTGTCCCGGCAAGGGACTCAGCTATAACCAATCTCGCTCAGAAGTATAATATCAACAGTAAAACCCTCAACCGAACACATAATCAATAACTTTCTACATCATGAAGTAACCTCAAGATACCACTTCCAAGGTTCCCAATAATTCACAACACAGAGAATATCAAAGAACACTAAATAAATCATCAAAATTCGACTCATGGTCATGCTTGACCACAACGTATAGGTACCGTCACCTGACCTATACGTTGGACATGAATTACACATAGCAAATAAGACTCTATACCTATTCCCTCAAACTAAGGTTAAGCCAAACACTTACCTCGGCTCCAAGAATGAAAGTCAAGCCTCAATCACGGCCTTTTCTCTTGAATCCAACTCCGAAACGATAATATCTAAACATAATTGACTTAATAACATCAATAATTATTCAATAACTCAATCCCAAAGCCTAATTATACATTTCCCATAATTCTTACAAAAATACCAAAATTCGGCCCCGGGCCTGCTTGGTCCAAACTCGAGGTCCGGACCAAAACCTGATAACCCATTCCCCCATGAACCGAATATACAATTTGCTTTGAAATCCGACCCCAAAATGAGGTTGAATTCACAAAATTTTCAAAAGCCCTAACTCTACCCAAAACCCCCAATTTCTACCCTTGATTCCATGTTTTTAGGCCAAGAATTTAGTGATTGATGAAGGAACATGGAAGAAACTAGAGTTAAGAACACTTACCTATGAAGCTATGGTGGAATGGTCTCCTAAGAATCGCCCATGAAGAGTGGAGAAGAAGAAAAATGGTGAAATAATGTGAAAATCCTGTATGGTATTCTGTTTTTGAACATTAAAAATCACTGGGTGAAATTGGTTATCGCGATCGCGACATGTGCCCTGCGATCGCGGAGAGTACTGGACTTAGACTTATGCGATCGCGAAGTGAAGGCTGCGATCGCGAAGTGAAGGCTGCGATCGCAGAGAGACCGGACGTGGACCCACGCGATCGCGGACAGGTTGGTGCGATCGCAGAAGGAAAAATACCCAGCCCCCTCCCCGGCTCTCCTATACTCTATGTGATCGCGGAAGTACCTATGCGATCACATAAAGTCATAGAAACCCCCCTCCCCACACACTACACTACGCGATCGCGGGGCAACCTATGCGATCGCATAGTGTAAAAATCTTAGACACCAGAAACAGTCCCAAAAACCAGATTTTCCAACTCTTTTGCACCCCTACATCTACCCGGAACTCACCCGAGCCCTCGGGGCTCAAAACCAAATATACACACGACTTCAAAATCATCCTACGAACTTATTCAAGTAACTAAACTACCAAAATAACATTAAAACAATGAATTAAACTCAAAAATCCATAGAATTTCCTCAAACTTCATAAACTATCAAATTTTCCAATTTTGATATGAAACACATCAAACCAAGTCCGTTTCTTTTTGAATTTTACAGATAACTCACATAACACATATTGAACCTGTTCCGGGCTCCGGAACCATAATATGGGCTCGGTAACACAGATTTCACTTCAAAGTTCATTTTCAAAAGTCTTTATTATTTTCAGAAAACAATTTTCTTTAAAAATTTATTTCTCAGACTTGGGACCTCGGAATTTGATTCCGGGCATACGCCCAGGTCCCATATTTTCCTACGGACCCTCCGGGGTCGTCAAATCATAGGTCCGGGTCCATTTACCAAAAATGTTGACCAAAGTCAACTTTATTCCATTAATTATCATCAATTCAACTGTTTAACACATCTCCACATAAAGGCTTCCCGGCTACGCGCCCGGGCTATGCACGCACATGGAGGTGAGATTAACGGAGGTTTTTGGGGCCTCGGAACACAATTTTTGCTAAATTAACACAAGAGGACCTTTTGGGTCATCACAATCTCCACCTTTAAAACAACCGTTCGTCCTCAAACGGACATAGAAAGGTACCTGAATCAGGGAAAAGGTGGGGATATTGGCTCCGCATATCAGACTCAGACTCCCAAGTAGCTGCCTCAACAGGCTGACCTCTCCACTGAACACGAACCGAAGGATAACTCTTCGATCTCAATTATCGCACCTGCCGGTCTAATATGGCTACCGGCTCCTCCTCATAAGACAAATCCTTGTCCAACTGGACACCACTGAAGTCAAGTACATGATATGGATCCGCAATATACCTCCGGAGCATAGATACGTGAAACACCGGATGCACGACTGACAAACTAGGTGGCAAGGCAAGTCTGTAGGCCACCTCTCCTACCTTAATCAGAATCTCAAATGGACCAATGTACCTAGGGCTCAATTTGCCCTTCTTCCTGAATCTCATCACGCCCTTCATGGGCGACACCCGAAGAAATACTCGGTCTCCTATAATAAATGTCAAATCCCGAACTCTGCGATCCGCATAACTCTTTTGCCTGGACTGAGTTGTACGAAGTCTATCCTGAATGATCTTCACCTTGTCCAAGGAATCCTGGACTAACTCAGAACCCAACAATCTAGCCTCTCCCGGCTCAAATCATCTGACTTGAGACCGACACCGTCTACCATACAACGCCTCATACGGAGCCATCTGAATGCTCGACTGATAGCTGTTGTTATAGGCAAACTCAGCTAAAGGCAAGAACTGGTCCCATGATCCACCAAATTCAATAACACAAGCTCGCAACATATCCTCCAAAATATGAATAGTACGCTCGGATTGTCCGTCCGTCTGAGGATGAAATGCAGTGCTCAAATCAATCTGTGTGCCCAACTCTCGCTGAAATACTCTCCAGAAATGGGAGGTAAACTGAGTACCTCGGTCTGATATGATGGATATGGGCACACCTTGCAGTCTAACAATCTCTCTCATATAGATCCTTGCCAACTTCTCTGCTGAATACGAAACTGATATTGGGATGAAGTGCGCTGACATGGTCAGCCTATCCACAATGACCCATACTGCATCAAACATCCTCTGAGTTCGTGGGAGTCCAACTACAAATTCCATGGTGATACACTCCCACTTCCACTCGGGAAGCTGAATCTGCTGCATGAAACCACCGGGTCTCTGGTGCTCGTACTTGACCTGCTGATAGTTCAAACACCGAGCTACATAAGCTACAATATGTTTCTTCATCCTCCGCCACCAATAATGGCGTCGCAAGTCCTGGTACATCTTTGCGACGCCCGGATGAATAGAATACCGGGAACTATGGGCCTCCTGAAGTATCAACCCACGAATACCATCCACATCAGGTACACAAAAACGACCATGCATCCTCAAAACTCCTGGCATCTCTGTGCCTGACTCTATCTCGAAGAACACATAAATGGAGACCATCATACTGCCTGGCCCGAATACGGTCATATAATGAAGAACGAGCTACGGTATGGGCAAAAACACCGCTAGTCTCAGAAACCTCCAATCTCACAAATCGGTTGGCTAAAGCCTGAACATCCAAAGTAAGAGGTTGCTCTCCGACTGATAAATAAGCAAGACTAACCATACTGGCTGACTTCCGGCTCAAAGCATCGGCCACCACATTGGCCTTCCCCGGATGATAAAGAATGGTAATATCATAATCCTTCAGCAACTCAACCATCTCCTCTGCCTCATGTTCAACTCCTTCTGTTTGAACAAATACTGTAAGCTCTTATGATCCGTGAACACCTCACATGGCACACCATACAAATAATGCCTCCAAATCTTCAAGGCATGCACAATCGCTGCTAACTCCAAGTCATGAACTGGATAGATCTTCTCATGAACCTTCAACTGACGAGTAGCATAGGCTATAACCTTGCCATCCTGCATCAACACTGCACCAATCCCAACCTGTGAAGCATCACAATACACGGTATACGGTCCTGAACCTGTGGGAAAAACTAACACTGGCGTCGTGGTCAAGGCTGTCTTGAGCTTCTGAAAGCTTGCCTCACACTAATCAAACCACCTGAACTGAGCACTCTTCTGAGTCAACCTGTTCATCGGGGCTGCAACAGATGAAAATCCCTCCACAAATCAGCGATAATAACCTGCTAAGCCCAAGAAACTCCAGATCTCTGGGTTTGTTATTGTGAGAAACTATTGTGTTTGTTATTGTTGTCATAAAATTTTTAGTTATGTTGTCTGTTCCATAAACATGTATAATTGTTGTGTTAAGTATGTCAATATTTTGTGTTACCTTATACAAATGTGAAAAAACTTACCTTGATCCATGATGGTTTGATCATCCACTCTTCCAATGCAGAAATCCATATCTTATCCTTTGTTACTGTCCAGTTAAGGATACGGGGTATCGAATTACCAAACCTTATAGCAATATTTGTGTTGACTATAGAACAAAGCTCATGTAACCAGATTTGCATAGCGAAGGGAAAACCTCGAAGAATATAAAAATGGACAGATGAGTTCAACCTATGCCTAACAAACTGAAGCAAATGTGTATAAGCTTCTATAGCCCATGCGAAATTCGTATACTTTCCGGAGTCAACCAAATAGAACCTAATATGGTCTACCAAACCATTATCTTTCTTTGAAGGACAGAGGAAGAACTCTATAAGATACAGAATACATAGCTCGAGCATGTGATTTTTGGCGTTGAAGGGATGGTGAAATTGAACCTAGATGAAAGATTGTTATTCCTAAATTGAAGGAAGATATCAGGAAACTTAAGAGCCAAGTTGAAGCTTTTGGAAAACTTGATAATCCAATGACAAGAAAGAAGGGCGACATTGTTGTACCCCATGTTTTCGTACGTCAGAGTACGTCGTAAGTCAACCGATATAAGCTCAGAAATGAGATCATCTTTGAAAGTACATAAATTAAGTTAATCATGTTACCATGGAGGTTATAAATATTTAAGATCATGAATAACAAGTACCAAGAGATCTGAAAGGCTTAGAATCTAAACCAATTGAAGAAAATAAGTTTCGTCGAAAGTCGACAAGTTGGGAATGTTATAACATGCATTTTTGGGGTGATACTAGCGTGCTAAAACTGATAAGGACGTTATGTTATGAGTTATTTTTTTCTTATGTTATTCTTGTGTTATGTTTTGAAGTCAATCTAGTTGTGGAAAAAATGTTGGCGAGGATCATCACAAGTTACATTCATAAATATGCTAAATATTAGGTCAAATATAGTTGCGCATTTCCCAATATACTTGGAATTAGGGGATTATATACGTACCAAATTGACAATTTACGAGTCTAGTTAATAAACCAGTAAACCGTTTGTCTATACGGCATCGGAGTAGAGAGATATGTGCAATTTTGCGATACTGCACAGGCTGCATAGGTGACAAGTAGGCGTGTCACTGAGGTTTTGAGCAATACATATCGTGTGTTATATGAGGTCTTTTGGGACATATTATATACCAAAGTGAAGATCTTCTATTTTAGTTTATAATGCTATTACCTATTCATTCATACGATATCTAGATAAAAAGATATAAGCGTCGGAAGAAGGGCCATTGCCAGGGTGCCAAGCTAGCACCTCTTTGACTTTTAAAAAGTGGATATATATAGGGTTTTAAATCGTATTTCTCTTCATTTTTCATAGAACATGACCATATAACCCCCCCCCCCCCAAACTTACCCTTATGCTCTCTACAAGGGTTCCAAAGAAGATTAACATCCCCAGTACGAAATCAAGAAGCGACAACATTAGAACGATCCTTACGACGTAAGTATCGTTATATCGCCTCCCTTTTTCTCTGCAGTTTGAGTTTTGGAAGGTAATTCATAGTTAATAAAACTCCTACTTTCTGAATTTAATATTTTAAATATCAAGGAATGTCTATAAATTCGTTTCCTAATAGTTAGAACTCACTGGACTGGAAGCCGTGAGTTCGATTTATTTCACTTTTAGTGGACTGTTTTGTAGTCCACTCCTGTTGGCCTCTTGCGTTGATGTTTTATGGAGTTTTGTAGGATAAAACGTGTGTAGAAAAACCACATAATGAAAGAATGGTATGCTGGTCGTTCGTTGTTACATCTTTTAGGTTGTTTGACCCTACTTTGTTATTGTTTTATTTATCAAGTGATTAGGGTGTGTGGGTTGTTTTGTAGTATATTGTGATGGAGATAAGGTTGGAAAATGATGCATATGTTATTGTTGTGTTATTGTTTTTGTGGTATATGGTATTGCCGGAGGGCCTTGTTATAGGGGAGAGCTACTAGTTTACATAAACGAGCTACTAGTTTAAGTTGCGGGCTTAGCCTTTAGTTGGTACTGATTTTTAATCTCCTTATGTTGTGGTAGACTATGTTGAGTTGTTTGAAGAATTGCTTGGAAGTTATTAAGGACTCACGGATTTAGGTATGTTAAAACTAAACCTTTCCTTAATTTTGGCATGATCTCTTAACTACATGTGTTTGATAACGAGACATAAAGAGAACATATTTCTGTATCTATGCACACTATCCCAGCTTCATAAGTTACAGTATTCTCCCTTCACGGGACTTTATATTCGGCTAACGATTGAATCTTCTAGCCAAGAGATCAGAGGGTGTATATATACGCATATACACACACACACACATACAGTATTACAGTATTTTCACCACACCGAGTTATAACCGATGGGCAGGCCCCTATTGGGCAACCTCAGATCAGATGGTAAGTTATATACCGAGCCTTCTGTGGCCGAGCACCTATGAGCGAGCCTAGAATGGACGAGATACAGAACCTCGTATGGTCGAACGCCTATGAGCGAGCCTACCACGGAAGAGCAGTTATACATACTGAGCCTTATAAGGTCGGATAGCTATTTTACTTACTATATTGAGAGAGTTGAGCCAGTATCAACAAGTAAGCATATCTTCATATTATCTTTTACTCCTAGTTACTTTTAGTTATTATATTATCAGTTCCATTTCAACTTTCAGTTATTATGTTGCCTTACATACTCGGTACATTATTTTGTACGAATGTCCCTTTTTCTGGGGACGCTGCATTTCATGCCTGCAGGTCCTGATAGACAATTGGACAGACCCTCCCAGCTGATAGAGTCAAACATCAGCTTGGTTGGTAAGATCCACTTCCTCGGAGTTACCAGGTCTAGACCTTGGAGTCCATTTTATATATACAGGTTTAATGGGTAGGTCGAGGCCCTGTCTCGACGATGATACAGATCAATTATCTCTAGAGGCTTGTAGACTAGTCCTGTATATTTTGTATATCAATATATTTTCATGGCGGCTTCATCAACCTTCACATTTATATATATCAACTTTGGGGTATGTTTATCCCTCATATGAGAGAGACGTTATTTCAGATAATTCAGAATATGGCCTCATCAGCCTAAGTTGAGGGTTACCCCTCCAGAGTTCACAATTACAGAGTGGTACGCTCGGGCCGAGTATGGCACTGGGTGCTTGCCGCGCCTCTTCAGGTTTGGGGCGTGACAAACTTGGTATCAGAGCAGTTCTATCCTAGGGAGTCTACAAGTCGTGTCTAGTAGAGCCTTGTTTATGGGTGAGTTGTGCACCACACTTATAAGCAGGAGGCTACAGTGCATTTAGGAGTTTCACTCTTTCATCTTACTCTAGATCGTGTGGTAGAGCTCAGTTATAAGATTCAAACTCCTAACTTTTATTTTATTCGTAATACAACGATACCTACATCTAGAAAGACAGTTGGTAAGAGATTGAATGTAACTGTAGAAAAGTTGAGTCAGAAGAACCCGATTTTGCATCATGCTTATGATGAGTAAATGTGAGGTCTTCAGTAGATTATGTGTGTACTAAGACGTGTAAGCTTCTTGATAAGGAACCCTAAGGCATGAATATTTATCCACCTATATGGTAAAAAGAAGTTAAGAGAATCAGAAGGTAGACACAACTTTCAACAAGTAAAAGAAGCAAGGTGAAGAAGGGTACGGGGTACCCAGTTAGTGAAGATTATCAATATTTACAATTCAGGCAGAGAAATATAAGCTTTCTGAGTTACTTTCCACAATAACAGAGATATATACAATTGGTCGCACCCATCTCACTTATGCCCTATGGGAGCTAACATTTATTGTTTAAGAGAAAGATGGGACATCAGGATCCAACTAGGGTTAGAATAACCAAAATGGTGGATGGATTGTTATCATTAACTAAAATTTTCGAAGGATAGTGCAAACGTAGTAATAGATCTCCTTGTGAGACACCCAGATGGTGCACTCTAGAATAGAGCTGTCAGATATGAATCCTAGAATGTTCAGAAATTTCAGAAGACATGCAGTAGAATCCTATAAGGGATAAATATTTACCTTAGTATGGCTCCCGTACCTAGTCAAGAGAGAATGTTAGGAGACTCGAAGACCCAGTAGATGGAGCAAGGGGAGATAAAAGTGAAAGAATGTTTTTTTGAAGTTTCAGAATAAAGTAATAGACAGAGATATTAGCAAGAGAATAAGAACAGAGTAAATGATGTATTATGAGTAAGATGTGATAAATTAGTGATAACGGTAATTCAAAATATGACAGGATGACAGAGTCTATAGTCAAGTGAAGGAAAAGACAACAGGTGACAGACCTTGAGACCATTAAGAGTATAAGCCATAAAGTCATATCCTTATTTCGAGAAATGATTTGGTGACTCCAACATGATTACTAGAAGGCTAAGTTAGACCTCCGGAGTAATAAAAATTAGTATGGGCTAGTAAATAAAAAAAATCAAACATGATTTAGGGACCGAAGGATTTTATAATAATTGGCATCGTGAGAATTTTAGAGATCACGTTCCAGCAATAATAGAAGGGACAATGGAAGAATAACCTTTAAAGTTCATTCAGGAAGACGCTTACCTAAATCAAGCACTGTGAGAAGAGTTAAGCTTAAGGGACTAAGTGTGCTAGTTACACTAGGTGTCACCCTCGTGCATAAGAAGTTCAGTTATCCGGGGCATAGAAGGGTTACCGCAAGGCGAGTAAGAGTCAGTGAAGACGTGAAAAGACGTCAAAGATGGAGAGGTAAAATATTTATAAGTAAATCTTCATAGCGTTAAATGTTAATACCCCCCTAAAGGGGGGAAGATGGTGTGATAACGTATTGATTCAGAGTTAAGTGGTTCAAGTAACTATGAAATAGTAAAGGAAGAATACGTAAAATGGCGAATGGAATGATATTGCATTTATTCAGATTCAACAGATATGCTATGACTCCAGAACATTTTGCAAGCACGACGCCGGGGAGAAGAAGTAAGGTCTCTCACACCAGATGCTATTGATAAATAAGAGCGAATGAACATTTGATACATTAGGAGCCAGTGCAAAAGGTAAGTTAAGACAAAATACATAACCAAATAGAGGTTATGTAGAATATAAACATGATACATGGACTAGCAAGCAGTTAGTAGTTGATTTAGGAAGAGCTTAGTTATGGCTAGACAAGAGGTCTCAAATAAATTAGTAGATCATGCAAGATAAACGTAGTAAAACCCAGCATAGGAAATTCAGTCTCGCGGATACGACATCGTAATCCTTGAGAAATATTTAGATAGGATTTGGAGTAGTAAAAGGTACCGTATAAGTGTTATAGAAATAAAAGAGAGTGTCACTAGGGAGACAATCAAAATTTCAGTTCAGAAGTAACCCTACGAGCAAAAGGGCGCACATATAAGTAACTAAGGATAAATATTGGCGGGTAAGTACATCAAAATTTCGCCGGGTATACGATGTAAAAAGCTCCCAACTTTACAAGAGTCAGATGGTCTTCCCTAAGTTCTACTACGAAAGACTAGCCGAGGAAATATGTCACGACCCAATTTGCCTCCGTTGGGTATCGTGATGGCACCTAGTCTTAGGGACTAGGTAAGCCTAACATTTCCACTGAAAAACAACAATAATAAAGGAATTTGAAAATTTTCGAAATAGAATTCTTGACAGAGTTTATAATTTCCCAAAATCGGGTAAATACAAGTCATAAGCTCTACGAAATCTTTCTATCAAATCTAAGTACAACTGTCTAGGAATAAGTAAGTACAGTTGAATAGAAATAAAAGAGGAAGGTGACTCCGAAGCCTGCGAACGCAGCGGCAGGTTACCTTGAGTCTCATCAACAACGATCTGCGTAGCTACCGACAACCATAACCTGAAGTTGCACACAAAAATGTGCAGAAGTGTAGTATGAGCACACCACAGCGGTGCCCAGTAAGTATCAAGACTAACCTCGGTGAAGTAGTGACGAGGAATAGTTAAGGAACCATCGGTCTAACAAGTAAAAAGGCATAGATGTATAACGACCTAAACAAAATATTTATCTAACGACTTCTCAAAGTAATTAACGATACGATCGAATAATACGGAAGGAAATTCAATAGTCACGATCAAACGACAACATAATAGAAATATGCAAAGAGAATGGAAAGAATGAAATCCAAATGGCGGGAAATTCAACCCAATAAAAACACTAGCAACTCAACACTGCATCAATTTATTCACGTCAGGCCTTAGCCAATAACTTAATAAAACTGGTCAAACCTTCGAGTGAAAACCTTTAAATCGTGAGTTCATTTTGAAAACTTTGAAGATATAGTCATTTCAGTATAGAGAAATTTCTTCTTTAAACATACTTTCTCTGAATGTATATTTATATATTTTTATAAAGAGAAATCTTTATAACATAGTCTCTTCAAATAAGGGGTGTTTAAATACACTTTCCCAAATACTGCTCTTTCAAGTATCATCAATATACGTGATGTTCAAAATTTATTTTCTCAAGTACTGTTCTTTCAAATATCATCAAAACACGTGATGTTCAAAATATATTTTCCTAAGTATTGCTCTTTTAAATATCATCAAAACACGTGATGTTAAAAATATATTTTCCCAAGTACTGTTCTTTCAAATATCATCAAAACACGTGATGTTCAAAATATATTTTTCCAAGTACTGCTCTTTCAAATATCATCATAACGCGTGATGTTTAAAATATATTTTCCCAAGTAGTGCTCTTTCAAATATCATCATTCTGCAAGACAAATATTTTTCAAATATACTTTCGAAAAGAAGTCCTTTAGACATAACTTTTCCTGGAGATAATTGTTTTTCAGCTATAATTTTCAATATATATATTTATATCTTTCGATTCAAATCTCCTCAATCATAAACTACCGCAACTCAGTCCGCCACTCAGAATTTTTCATGCAATGCAGTACAGGGGGAAAGCTCCTAGATCTTTGTCCGTAGTCCCAATTTAAATATGCGACATAGTACAGGGGGGAAAGCTCCCGGATCTCTGTCTGTAGTCCCAATTTAAATATGTGATGCAGTACAGGGGGAAGCTCCCGGATCTCTGTCCGTAGTCCCAATTTAAATATGCAATGCAGTACAGAGGGAAAGCTCATGGATCTTTGTCTGTAGTCCCAATTTAAATATGTGATGCAGTACAAGGGGAAAGCTCCCGGATCTCTGTCCGTAGTCCCAATTTAAATATGAAATGCAGCCACTGAGGAAAACAACCAGAATGCGACAGAAACAACATATATTTCCACAACCGGCGCGAAAGCAAACAAGGCCGAATACAAAGTGTGATGATCAAATCAATTCAAAGAATTAAATCACAAAAATGGTAACAACTCCCACATAAGAAGTAGCCACTGAGAGGAATTCTAGGCACAAAGAGAGAACATCATAACGAGGGGAAAATAATACAAATATAGCAACGATTCCATACATTCAAGCTCGCAACCAAGAAACCAAATCATCCCGGCAAGGGAATCAGCTATAACCAATCTCACTTAGGCAATTAGCTTCACCAAATAAACTCAGTTTGAACAATGCTCGGTAAATAGGCAGCATATGAAGGAAGACATAGCATAACGGTAGGAAAACAAAGTCTTAATTTAAGTCAATTAAGATCATATAAGAAACAAGGAATGCTAGGCAAGTACTTCTAACTTGAACAGGAGGAGATGAGATTAGGAAGCAGGAATTTAGATATAATAAGTTCAATTCATATACGAGGAACATAAGGACCCAAAACTCCCTAACAGGCAATCTATTTGCAAATAAGTTTGAGTACACACTCGTCATCTCGCATACGCGGACTACAATCAACATAGAAGACTCAATCCGAAGGGGTAGTTCCCCCACACAAGGTTAGTCAAGATACTTACCTCAAAGACGACAACCCAGTACTCAAAATAGACTTCTCAGGCGGGAAGCCCTCCGGACGACTCAAAATCAACTAAAATAACTTCAAAATACATATAAAACGTATAAGGAACGATTACGAATAATAAAGTCTCAATCTTTGCAAATTTATAAAAATCGACCCAAAATATGTTTAAAATGGTGAAACCCCCAATTTTGGAAACTTATAATCTGCCCAGGCTTTTAAAACATCGCGATCGCGGGGATCGAGGCGCGATTGCGTAGAAGGAAAATGAAGCTAGCTTAAGATGCTCTACGCAATCGCGGAACAACTTATGCGATCGCGTATAAGGATTAAGTTAGCTTCTGCGATCGCGGACCAACTATTGCAATCGCAGTGAAGGAAATTACTGGTTGAGTCAGACACTCTACGTGATCGTGGATCCTTCTATGCGATCGCATAGAAGGAAACCAGATGACAGTTTTCAGCAGTTCAAAATAGGGAAAATAGACCCGGAACCTATCTGAAACACACCCGAGACCCCCCGGGACCCCGTTCAAATGCAAAAAAAGTCTTATAACTTAATACGGACTCGCTCGAGGTTCCAAATCACATAAAATAACACTAAAACAACGAATCACACCAAAAATCAATGAAATTTCTCAAAACTTATTTAAACATCAATTTTTGCATTTAAGGTTCGAATCACGTCAAACTAAGTCCGTTTCTTACCAAATTTCACAGATAACACATATAAATCGTATCGGTCTTCGAAATCATAATACGGGCCCGATAACACAGGTTTCGCCTCAAATTTTCATTTTCAAAAACTTTTATATTTTTCAGAAAATAATTTTTTTTTAAAATTCATTTCTCGGAATCAGGACCTCGGAATTCGATTCCGAGCATACACCCAAGTCCCATATTTTCCTACGGACCCTCCGAGACCGTCAAATCACGGGTCCGGGTCCGTTTACCAAAAACGTTGACTGAAGTCAACTTTATTCAAATTTCCAATACAAAATTTTCATTTTTATCAATTTTCACATAAAGGCTTCTGGGCTACACGCCCGGAATGTACACACAAATCAAGGTGAGATAGAAGGAGGTTTTCACAACCTCGGAACAAAGAATGAGATAGAATATACGGAAGGCTTCAACATAAGCATAGTGACTTAAAGAAGAAATGATCCTGTAACAACAGTCTCACTATAACATTGTATGCACTCCATAAGGAAGTGGCACCTATCGTGACTAAGGAACAGGAAGTAAAATCCAAAGTAATATTCCAGGTCATATGAGTTGCACAAAAATTCCAGCATGCGTGGGAACTAAGATAAGTCAAGTATTCATGCAACAAGTGGCAGAACGACCAGGAGAAGTAATTGCTTACTTTTAAAGAAAGATGAAAAGGCACGAAAGGAATTATTCAATCTACGACCCGGAGTTAGTTACATTATGTCCGCACTCAAGATTTCGGAGTACTATCCGTACAACATATATGTTGACATTCATACAGTTATGGGAGACTTCGGTATAGGTTAAAAGAAAGAATTGCGTCCACGTTATAGATAAGGGCTTGAATTGTTAGAAGGTTATATCATGGATGTTCCATAGCGTCTACGAAAGACTAAAGTAATAACTAATACCCTGAGCCGCAGATCAGAAAATAGCTTAAGCCTACATAAAGGCTGAGAGAGAAGAGGAATCTAAAGAGTTAATTAGCTAAGTAAATCAGAAGACTGATTACTACACCAAGATAATTGTAGAAATCATGATTGAGAACATTGCAGAATCACTCTTAATATCATAGGTACAAGAGAGATAGTAAAGCATCCACATTGTATAACGGCTCTATGATAAATCTAGTTAGAAGAGCACCAGCATCATAAGAAGTCAGTATGAAGCTCCCATCGGATTGTGTATGCACCAGAAGTGCAAGTATTATAGTAGAGTTTCGAGTTGTGGATGTGAATCCTACCTATGTGGAAGGGAGATTACGAAAGAGACAGAGATACGGTGCGATATTTAATGGTAAGTAAGGTAAAAGTGAAGAAGGTACGAGATACTCAAGTGCAGAAGGTTATGTATAGTCCATACTTCAAGTAGAGTGCTAGAAGCATTGTGATTCAGTATCCAAAAATGATACTGGTATCGCCAGTAGCATATCTTCCACCCTATGGTTTCCAGGTACCGAGAAGTCTAGTTAAGAGAGTAAACAAGAGTTAGAGACAGTGTGATGTCTCGCTTGAGGTTTAGAATAATATAAGGGAATCTACGGTGCTAGAAAGTTAAAGAAAGGTTGCGAGTAGTATAATAGATATGTGCGGGTCTCAAGCTAAAGTATGGTAGAGCAACAAGGTTTTAGGTGGACAGGAGTAAGGATATGAAAATGTGATTAAGAAGGTGACGAGAATAGGTAAGGCCTCAGAATTAAGCCCATCAAAATAAGAGGGCGGATGGTTTCTGTAAGTTATAGAAAGCTCTGTATATCCTGAATGAACTCAGAGGAGTTTAAGACTATGAGAATTTAGAAGATATGGAATGCTTCCCTAGTATGAGAATAAGGGTGTAATTGTGATAAATGTTAAGAGGATGACATTTAGGCTTTCGATTGAGTAATTATTCAAGGGATTTCGTAAATTGCATGAGATTAGAATACCCCTCATAAGATAAATCACATTGGAATGCGATGAAATACGGTTATTGAAGTATAGTATCATCCCTAGGTGGATCAAGCAAATCACTTCAGATGTTCCCTGATGAGACGTGAGCCCTAGTGACAATATATTACGTAAGATTTCAAGTTATCAGCGGTGCATTATTGATCAACATTAAGGTGGATCAACAGTAGATAGATAAAAGTCACAAAGTATGAGATGAGATTAAGGTGTCATTCTTAGGATGAATAGTAATGAGGAAGCATTAATGGACTTAGATTTATACATATAGGATAAGTAGCGAGAGAGTAACCTGGAGTTGGGTAACAGACCTTGGTAATAATAAATCAAAGTAAGTGTTGTGGTATAGTATAAGCTACCTAGATATAGTAAAGCCATAAGCATAGATAACTGAGGCTATGAAACAAGATATAGCAATAGTCGTAAGTTCGACAAGTACCGAGCGAAGAACTTCAGTACACCTATAAATTCCTAGGGGTACAACTTGCCATAGTTTTTTATATATTCACAAAGTGAGTCCTAGAGATTGGCTAAAAGCCGGAAGAAGTAGGAGAGAAGGGTTGCATAGGCGCTCGTATAAGGACAGAGTCATACAGGCTGCATAAGAGAAGGTAGCAACAATTACGAGATTGGAAGAATTCCGACCACATGTCACGGTGAGAGAAAGAGGCCTAAAAGGGGTAATGCCCTGGCCTTTGGATTTATTCGTAGAACGGTGGCCTAAAAGGGAAAGGTAAGTATTAAGGTATTCATAAAAGCTATAAGTTATGAGACTACTAAGAGCATCAGTCAACATTCGAGAACGAATGTTCCAAAGGGGGGACTGATGTTACACCCCATGTTTTCGTACGTGAGAGTACGTCGTAAGTCAACTGATGTAAGCTCAGAAATGAGATCATCTTTGAAAGAACGTAAAGTAAGTTAATCGTGTTACCATGGAGGTTATAAATATTTAAGACCATGAATAACAAGTACCAAGAGGTTTGGAAGGCTTATAATCTAAACCAATTGAAGAAAATAAGTTTCGTCGAAAGTCGGCAAGTTGGGAATGTTATAACATGCACTTTTGGGGTGAGACTAGCGTGCTAAAATTATTAAGGACATTATGTTATGAGTTATTTTTTTCTTATGATATTCATGTGTTATGTTTTGAATTCAAGCGAGTTGTGGAACAAAAGTTGGCGAAGATCATCACAAGTTACATTCATAAATATGCTGAAAATTAGGTCACATGTAGCTGATCATTTTTACCAATATACTTGGAATTAGGGGATTATATACCTACCAAATTGAAATTACAAGTCTAGTTAATAAACTAGTAAACCGTTCGTCGATACGATATCGGAGTAGAGAGATATGTGCAAATTCGCGAGACCGCACAGGCTGCATAGGGGAAAAGTAGGTGTGTCACTGAAGTTTTGAGAAATACATTTCGTGTGTTATATGAGGTATTTTTGGAAATATTATATACCAAATTGAAGGTATTTTGTTTTAGTTTATAATGTTCTTACCTATTCATTCATACGACATCCAGATAAAAAGATATAAGCATCGGAAGAAAGGCCATTGCTAGGGTGCCAAGCTAGCACCTCTTTGACTTTTCAAAAGTAGATATATATATAGGATTTTAAATCGTATTTATCTTCATTTATCATAGAACACGACCAGAGAAACCATAATAACCTACCCTTAAGCTCTCTACAATGGTTCCAAAGAAGATTAACATCCCGGGTACAAAATCAAGAAGCGACAACATTAGAACGATCCTTACGACGTAAGTACTGCTATATCGCCTCCCTTTTTGTTTGTAATTTGAGTTTTGTAAGGTACTTCATAGTTAAGAAAATTCCTACTTTCTGTATTTAAGATTTTAAATGTCAACGAAGGTTGATAAATTCATTTCCTAACAGTTAGAACTCACAGAATGGTGATTGAAAGTCGTGAGTTCGATTTATTTCACTTTTAGGGGACTGCTTTGTAGTCCACCCGTGTTGGCATCTTATGCTGATGTTTTATGGAGTTTTGTAGGATAATAGGTGTGGATAAAGACCACATAATTACAGAATTGTGGGATGGTTGTTCGTCGTTTCATTTTTTAGGTTGTTTGACACTACTTTCAAGTGATTAGGGTGTATGGGCTGTTTTGTGGTATATTGTGATGGAGATAAGGTTGGAAAATGATGCATATGTTATTGTTGTGTTCTTGTTGTTGTGGTATATGGTATAGGCGGAGGGCTTTGTTACAGGGGAGATGCTGCCTAAATTTATGTAAACGAGCTACTAGTTTAAGTTGCGGACTTAGCCTTTAATCAGTACTGATTTTTAATCTCCTTATGTTGTGGTAGACTAAGTTGAGTTGTTTGAAGAATTGCTTAGAAGATATGAAGGACTCGCGGAGTTAAGGTATCTTAAGGCTAAACCTTTCCTTAATTTTGGCTTGATCTCTTAACTACATGTGTTTGATAACGAGACATAAAGAGAACATATTTCTAAATCTATGCACACTATCCCAGCTTCATAAGTTACAGTATTCTCCCTTAACTAGACTTTATATTCGGTTAAGTATTGACTTTTTCGAGCCAAAAGAGTAGAGGGTCTATATATATATATACATATACAGTATTACAGTATTTTGACCACCACCGAGCTATAATCGGTGCGTAGTCCCCTATTTGGAAACCTCAGATCAGATGGTAAGCTATATACCGAGCCTTCTATGGTCGAGCGCCTATGAGCAAGCCTACTACGGCAGAGTAGCTATACATACTAAGCCTGATAAGGTCGGACAGCTATTTTACTTACTATATTGAGAGAATTGAGTCAGTATCAACAAGGAAGCATATCTTCAGATTGTCTTTGACTCCCAGTTACTTCCAGTTATTATATTATTAGTTTCGTTTCATCTTTCAGTTATTTTGTTGCCTTACATACTCGGTACATTATTTCGTACTAACGTCCATGTCTGCAGGTCTTGATAGACAAATGGATAGACCCTCCCAGCCGACAGAGTCAAACATCAGCTTGGTTAGTAAGCTTCACTTCCTCGGAGTTACCAAGTCTAGACCTTGGATTCCATCTTATATATATAGGTTTGATGGGTAGGTCGAGGCCCTTTCCCGACCATGATACAGTTCAATTATCTTTAAAGTTTTGTAGACGAGTCCTGTATATTTTGTATATCAGTAGATTTTCATGGCGGCTTCGTCAGCCTGCACATTTATATATATATCATCTTTTGGGTATATTTATCCCTTATATGAGAGAGACGTTATTTTCAGATGATTCAGAATGTAGCCTCATCGGCCTAAGTTGCGGGTTACCCCTACAGGGTTCACAGTTATAGAGTGGTACGTTCGGGCCGAGTATGGCACCGGGTGCCGGCTACGCCTCGTCAGGTTTGGGGTGTGAAAAACATGAGATTGATAAGATAGGCATTCAACTAGATTACTTGGAACATGAAGTTAAGAAGATGAAATAAAGGGAGAAGAAATGGAGGAGCAAAGATGCTCGATCAAGGAAAAGGGAGAATGTTCTTTGGTTATTCATTTTATGTTGCGTTATTATCGACATTAATACTAGGTTCAAGTGTTATATTTGAAGGATGATGAAATGAAGTTGACATAGGCTCTTTGTTTTATACATTTGGTGTAATTGTTGAACATGGTTAGTGTAGAATTAGTTGTATTCAATGTTGGTGAATACCTTTTGTAAACAGTTTTTGTTTTGTGGAATGAAGTTGGTCCTTGTTTGATTCTAAATTTTTTCTGCTTATGCATCTTGAATCAATAGAATTTTAGGCAACAAGCAGTCTAAAATTGTACATTGAAGGAATATAGTAAACACAAATTTGTTCCAAAATTGTAGTCATTACTGCTCATCCATTAGTTTCAATAATAACAGTAGTAATTATTTCCAAACAATAGCAGTCACAATTGCTCAAAATATGTGTAATAACATAATTGCAGTCACAACTGCTAAGACAAAAAGAGTACCTAAATATAGTCTAAACTACATAACCATACAACATAAAAGTTTCAGACCAATTTTCCAAGTACACATAACATTTCTAAAGTATTCAGGTATGTGTTGTGGAGCTTCCTTGACTCAACTGTGTAGTCTTGGATCTTGTCTAGATGACCTTCTTTCCTATCATCTACTGGAGTTTTCTTGTGTATAGATGCTTTCCCTTTCCACTTCACTCTGGTTGATAGTGTGTTCCCAATATCTTCAGTGACCTCTGCTGAAGATATAACATTTCTGGGCCTATTAGAAGGCATTCCAGCTTGTTAAAGAAAGAGAAAAATTAGTTAGTGTTAACAGATTGTACCACTTATCTTAGTTGTTATATAAAACATGATAAGACTTACATTATGGATAGTGAAGCCACCTTTGTTTGCAGCACCCCCCCCCCCCATTCCAACCATTTTGGGTCTTTTGTAGGGTTTTGCCACATTGGTGGAACCTTTTGGTCTAACCCCTTCCTCTTCCAATTTTTAGTGTTGCACTTGGTATAGAACTGCTTGGTGTTGCACTTGGTACAGAACTGACACTTGGTGATGCACTTAATGTTGCATTAGAAGTTGCACTCTTGGTCTATGACACCCCCTATTGTTATGTCCCTCTTCATTACATGATCTACACGTCATCTCCTAGATAGTTTACCTGTTTTGTTTTTAGTTTGCTCCTTTCTTCTAACTTTTCTGGGCCTCCCTGGCCTCTTTCTGACTTGTAGTGGAATAACAGACATACTTTGGGAGTTTGGACATATTGACATATCAAAGGCAGGCTGAATAAAATAATTGTAGACTTTCTTGTAAGTCTTTTTAGTATACCAGTGAGCAACATAGTTAATTGGCTCCAACTTTTTGAAATGAAGGGAAACCATAGCATGATCACATGATATTCCTTTTAGCATCCAAGCTCTGTAGGTGCATGTCATGGTTTCTAAAGAAACCAAGTGTTTTCCTTCACTTCATATCATGTGTCTCCATTCCATATGATGTTACACTCCATTGACTTGGTAGTGTTTTCTTGTAAAACCTTCAATGACATGGGTGAGATATTACATATCCAGCTATTGAAAAATTTCCTCAATTTCCCAATTCTGTTCATCATTTTCACTTTTATTTCATCAAGCATTTTTATAATTGTCTTGTGCCTTGACTCTAATATCCATGAGTTGCAACTTAATGCCATATTGTTATTCAAACAGTCACGGTCTCTAAAGAACTGGAAGTATACCTTAAACAACCTTTCTTTGTTATACCACAACAAGTCATCAATAATTCTTTTACCACCTAATCTTTTCATGAAATCAAGATTCTTTTTTAACTCTGCCAAATAAGTACTTCTGGCACAACTCCAAAAATAATTTCTTATTTCAATGCTTCTCCAATTCTTGGACCAATTAGCTAGGATGTGTCTGATATATATCCGATGTTCACAGTTTGGCAGCACATCACCCATTGCTTGATTCAGTCCCTACACATTATATCAGTAAGATTTATGAAAAACAGAAGTATAATATACACAAATATAGAACTGCAAAGAACATAAATGATATAGAATACTAACCTTATGCATGTTATTTATAAATGTGAAATTTTTCCCATCTCTAAGTTCAAGGTCATCCTCAACAGCCTCATAAACCAGATCCAAGTAAAGTTGTTCTTAACTCTATCACTGCCCAAGCTAGTGGCAGCATCTGGTCGTTGTCGTCCTTACACACAACAACAAGCAACTGCCCCTTACAAACACCCTTTAAAAAGGAAACAAATATTTTCTTGCCACCTTCAAATATCTCTTCACTTAGTTTGACAACACATGTACTACCAGGATTGGACCTAAGCATTTTATCTTTGTAGTCCAAAATTCTTCTAAACTCCAGCACATGGTCTCCCATTATGTCATCCAAAATATTGTAATTTGCTTTCCTACAAACTCACCTTCCAACATACATATCTAATTATTTTCTTACAAGTTCTTGAAATTTGAAAGTTCTAATGTTAGGTTTTATTCTATCTTTGAATTTTTAAGCCAGGTATTTGATGTTGCATAGATTGTTATTTTTTGTAGGTTCACCTGTGTGTATTGGAATGTAATTATTCACCACAAAGTCTTTAGAACTTGATTCATAGCTAGTAAAATGATGCCATCGACAACTATCCTTGCACTTACACCTCACCCTATTTGGCTTATTAAAATATTTTTCAATACCCAATTTTTCTTTAACTTCAAACCTAGTAAGAGCTTCTCCAAAGTTGTCAACACTCTCAAATGTAAGACCAAGCTCCCACACAATAGTCATACAATTTGGATCAAATATCGCTCTTTTTTTTACCTTCTTCTTCTTGTTTTGGTTTTTCTTTGATTAACCTCTCCCTCACCTTCATCATCATCATAATATATATCAGTTTCAAAGTTGGCAGCCTCATCTGAAGGATAATATGGTTCATCACCACCTATTTTCTCTGTCCGACCCCAATTTCTCATCTTAGGATGTCGTGATGACACCTAGTTTCTAAGACTAGGTAAGCCTAACAAACAAGAGAATATGACAGAAATAAAGACCTGAAAACATGATGCAAACTGATAAGTCTCATAATAATCTCAATACATAATCACCACTACAATACTCCCAAAACCCGGTGAAACTGAGTCATAAGCTCTACAGAAATATACTAAAATCTCAAATACAACACTGTCTGAATAGATTATAAATAGTAACAAGAAAATGGAAGAAGATGACTCTGAGCCCTGCGAGCGTCGGACAGGTATACCTTGACCTCTCCAAAAATAGTTGAATGATCAATAGCGTCCGACACGAGCAGGTGTACCAGGATTTGCACAAAAATATACAGAAGCGTAGTATGAGTACACCAACCTTGGAAAAGTAGTGACAAGTCCAGGTTAGAACACCTACTAGGACAAGATAAGTTGTACAAAGTATAATAAATACTAATAACAGAAAACAAGGAAGTGAATGATAACAACGCAACACAATTATGTAGGTTAATAAGAGAATTTAAGGCAATAAAGGCAATCACAAGTGAACACATGGTGAGAAAAACAAGTAAACAATTACGGACAAATAAAAATAAGACAATAAAGAAAAAAACAAGAAATGTTCAACTAGCAAGACTTTAAACATGGAATGTACAACAAGAATCACAACTGAGGTCCCACGCCTCATATTCACATTTCATAATTTTCATCACAATCTTTCCTTATATCACCGCGTGAGCCTTGCATTTATTTTTTAAAACATATTTCCCAACAAAACTACACACATTTTAGCCCCCTTATCTCACCGTGTGGATTCAGGTAATTATTTTACTAGTAACACGCGTATAAATCCCACCTTATCTCACTGCACGCCTATCAACCCTATCCTTATACCACCATATGTGTATCAATATCGCAAAACAATAATCAATTCTCACCACATGTGTCCATATACCACAACACTTTCCAAAATCAACAATACTAATGTTACCACAACATAAAGCCCATTGCTCAATCACGATTTTTACAAGAGCCTCAATAACAAAAAAATGAATGAAGAATACTCAACGATATCTCAACAATCAACAACTTCAACCTCAATGTGAAAATAGCTTTTACAACTTCAACATCAATAACCCAACAAGAAGATATTCCATGAAATAAAAATTTCAAGTAGGAGTAATTCAATAATAAAAAGGGGTAACAAGACAATAAAGGAGGTAGCAACTTTAACTAAAACATATAAGAGCAATTACAACAATAAAGGATAGAACAAAGTCTAACAACATCATTTAAAGCATGTGAGAGTAAATTTAACAATGAAATATGTAACCATGTTATAACAAATTCAATTAAATACGTGGAAGAAGTCTAAAAGTCTAAACCAGTCAAAATACCACATATAGCCCGTGTACACACTCATCACCTTGTGTACACGTCTTTCACATAGTATAACTAACACACAAGAACCCAAATCCTACGGGGTAGTTCCCCCAAAAAGTTAGCAAGATACTTACCTCAATTAGGCCAAATCAATCCTCGAAAATAGCTTTTCCCCTAAATTTCGCCTCCACACAGCTCAAATATAACCAAAAATGACTTAATATCATCAAATAATGCAAGCGAAACCAATTATAATAGATAAAGCTTTGATCTTTACATGATTCCCCAAAATTCAACAAAAGTTAACCCTCGGACCCGTCCGGTGAAAAACTAGGTCCAAGGGTAGATTCTGACTACCTATAACCCCACGAGTCCATATATGTGTTTTGTTTTCAAATCCGAGTCCAAATCGACTCTCTGTAATGACCCGGTCGGTCGTTTTAAGAATTTGAGCCCCGATCCCCCATTAACCGTTTCTCCCATGTCTATTTATGTTATTAAAACTTGTCGGAGCGTTGAGTGATGAAATTCGGGGTGATTTTGGACACATAGTCCATAAATGTGGAATTTAGCTTTAGAAATCTGGTCGTAGCTAGAGTTGTGTGAAAATAGATCCGGAATGGAATTCTGTCAACTATGTTTCTCCGTTGGGTGTTTTCGAGGTTAGGAGCGTGTTCAGAATGTGTTTCCGAGGTCGGTTGTGGATTTAGGCTTGAATTAGCGAAAGTTAGAATTTCGGCGATTTCGGCCGATAGGTGAAATTTTGATATCGGACTCGGAATGGAATTCCGAAAGCGACAGCATGTCCGTAATGTTATTTATGACCTGTGTGAAAATTTTGAGGTCATTCGGATGAGTTTAGATGTGTTTCAGAATCGAATGTGAATTCTAGAAATTTCCTAAGTTCTTAGACTTGAATCAATGCATAATTGATGATTTTGATGTTATGAGATGTGTTTTTAAGGCTCGAACAAGTTTGAACAAGGTATTAGGGTCAGTTGGTAGGTTTGGTTGAGGTCCCGGGGGCCTCGGGGTTGTTTTGGATGCCCAACGGGTGAGTTTATGAATTTGAGAACAGCTGAACCATTCTGGTTCTGGTGTCTCGCACCTGCGATGGTATTTCCGTAGGTGCGGACACGCAGGTGCGGACACGCAGGTGCGACCCTAGGCCATTAGATGAATTTCCGCACCTGCGATGGTATTTCCGCAGGTGCGGGCACGAAGGTGCGAAAGGGGTGTCGCAGGTGCGACCCCAGGCCACTTAATGAATTTTCGCACCTGTGATTGGGTTTCGCCAGGTGCGGCACAGCAGGTGCAATCCCAGTGTCGCAAGTGCGAAATATCTGGGCAGTTTATGCCAGAAATCCGAGGGTTTGAATTTCATAATTCCAAAATCGATTGTGAGCTCGGAAATTGGCGATTTTTAGTGGGAATTGAAGAGGAGGATCATAGGTAACATTTTCTAACTTTTATCCCTTTATATATCGATAATGTCTATCATTTTCCTCAATCTAATCAATGAAATTGGATGAAAAACCATGAAAATGGGATTAAATTTTCCCAAGTAGAAATCGGAGGATTTAGGGAGATTTAGATGTCGGATTTGTTGATTCTTGTTCGAGTGGGTTCATGAGCGAATGGGTGTTCGGGAAATATAAATTTTACCCGATTCCGAGAAGTGGGCCCGGGGGACTTTTTTGGCGAATTTCCTAATTTTGCGTATTAGCTTATAAATAATTAGCTATTTTGTTCCCTTGAAGTGATATTTACACCATGCAATCGATTTGAATAGATTTGGGCCACCCGGAGTCAGATACTCGTGGCAAGAGCGTGGTATTGAGCTGATTAACCCAGTCAAGGTAAGTGGCTGCCTAATTCTGTGTTGGGGACTTTTCCTTAGGTATTTTTATAATGATTTTGTTATGTGGACGCCGTGTACGTGAGGTGACGAGTGCGTACACGGGTCATTGTTGCTAAAATCCTATTTTTACTCACACTAAATCGCTAATTTTCATTCATATATCACTGCTTCCTATCTTAATTGAGTAGGTAGCTTAAGATTAAGCATGCCTACCTATTCTGACTTGATTTCCTCTTATTTTATACTAGTCACATCATGCTTAGGTAGCTTTACTCTATTCTTGCCTGATGTTTTTCCTGGGCTGTTTAATTAAGCCATAATTGACATATTTATGCTTTGCATATTTAAATTGGGACTACAGACCAAGATCCGGGAGCTTTCCCCCTGTACTGCATTTCATATTTAAATTGGGACTACGGACCGAGATCCGGGAGCTTTCCCCCTGTACTGAAATGCATATTTAAATTGGGACTACGGACAGAGATCCGGGAGCTTTCCCCCTGTACTGCATAGCATATTTAAATTGTGACTAGGGACTGAGATCCGAAAACTTTCCATGTGTACTGCATTACACATTTACTGTTGAGATATATGTTGTGCTGAGCCGAGGGCTCTCTTTCTGTTATTAAATCTTTCCATTTTTGTTAATACTGTTTATCATTACTTATCTATATTTTACTGTTTTAAATTGTATATTAACTTGTTTTACAAACTCAGTAGGGCCTCAACTTGACCTCGTCACTACTTGACTGGGGTTAGGCTTGGCACTTACGGAGTACCGAATGTGGAGTACTCACGCCCTTTCCTGCACATGTTTTCCCCATGTGCAGATCCAGGTACCAGCACCCAGTATCGTGGCTAGGAATCGTCCTAGTAGTAACTAGGATACCGCGAGGTAATTCTGCCGCGTCCGCAGAATCCCACGAGTCCCCTTCTACTCTAGTATAGGCATAGAAGACTTGTGTATTTTCCACTGTTTCATTGTATAGAGCTACATTTAGTACAGAGTTTGTGACTATGGTGACATTCCGGATTTTGGGAAGTGAAAGTGTATATGTTGAGCAGCTATGTTACTTTTACTTAAGTTCTTTTGTGTTTTTATTTTATTGATTTTGTTATTTTTCCGCAAATGTTAGGCTTACCTAGTTGTAGAGACTAGGTTCCTTCACGATACCTTTCGGAGGGTAAAATGGGTCGTGACACTCTCAAAACTCAAATCTTCATTTTTCAAAACTTCGACATAAATCCCCAAATTTCCTCTTTGATTCTCATAAATTTGATGTTAAATTGAAGATATAATCATGAAATATAGTACGAAATTGATTAGAATCACTTACCCTGTGATTGAAGATGAAAATTTCCTCTCAAAGTCGCCTCCTACCGAGTATAGGGTTCTAAAATGAGAGAAAATGAGATGAAATACCGACTTTTAACCCTTTTGTTCGGTTGCATATGTCGCAATTGCGAACCCTTACAATTGCGATGAAAGTCTCGCACTTGCGGCTACTGACAAATGCGAAGTCTGTCCTCCTCGCAAATAAGAGAAAATTATCCCAAATGCGAACTCACTGACCCAAGCCCAAACTTCACAAATACGAACTAGGTATCGCAATTGAGATACCTGAGCCCCCTGTCATGTTCGATGATGGTGCTCGCAATTGCGACAACTGCAGAACCAGCACACCAGCAATCCTGTTTTCAGTCCAAACCTTTCTGAAACACTTGTGAAACTCACCCGAGCCCTCGAGGCTCCAAACCAAACATCCACACAAGTATAAAGCATTATACGGACTCTCTCACGTGATCAAAACATAAAACTAACATCTAGAACTACTAATTGGACATCAAAACGCATGAATTTCAAGAACAGTTCAAGAACCTCTAGAATTGCAACCAAGCATCCAAATACCATAAAATCAACTCCAAATGACACCAAATTTTGTAGACAAGTTTCAAATAGCATAACGGACTTATTACAATTCATAAAACCATACTAGGAACCTGATAGTCAAAAGTCAACCTATGATCAAACTTGGGAAATCTGATAAACCTCAAATTGCCAACTTTTGGCAAAACAAGTCAAATCAACCTAGGGACCTCCGAATTCGATTATGACTATATCCCCAAGTCCAAATTCGAGATACAAACCTATAGGAGCCATCAAAACACCATTCTGAGATCGTTTTCACCAAAAGTCAAACTTTGGTCAATATTTCTAACTTAGGCTTCTAAGCCAAGAACCAAAGGGTCCAAATCAACCCAAAACCTTCCCGGAATGAAACTAACCAACCTTGCAAGTTATAAAATCATAAATACACATATGTGAATCATCAAAAGGAGAATTGGGGCACAAATACATAAAACGATTGTCGGGTCATTATATTTCCCCTCTTAAAACAAATGTTCATCCTCGAACGTGCATAGAGACATATCTGAAGTGATAAAAAGGCGAGGATAACAACTTCGCATGTCGTGCTCGATCTCCCAGGTCACCAATATACCTAGGGCTAAACTTGCCCTTCTTCCCGAACCTCATCAAACCTTTCATGGGTGAAAGTCGCAGCAAAACCCTCGCTTACACCATAAATTCTACATCACGAGCCTTCCGATCAACAAAACTCTTCTCCATGTACTCTGTTGTACGAAGCCGATCCTGAATCAACTTGACTTTCTCCGAGGCATCCCAAACCAAGTTAGTGCGCAAAGACCTAGCCTCTCCCGGCTCAAACCAACCAACTGAAGAATGATACCGTCTCCTATATATGGACTCATCAAGAGCCATTGGAATACTAGATTGGTAGTTGTTGTTGTAGGCGAACTCCACAAGTGGTAAGAACTGATCCCATGAACCCCTGAAATACATAACACAGGAACGTAACATATCCTCCAATATCTTAATGGTGCGCTCAGACTGTCTGTCCGTCTAGGGGTGAAATGTTGTACTCAACTCAACCAGTGTACCTAAATTAAGCTGCACGGCTCTCCAGTAGTGCGATGTATACTGTGTTCCTCGATCAGAGATAATGAACACCGGCACGTCATGGAGAAAAAAAATCTCCCGGATATAGATTTGAGCCAGCTGCTCTAAAGAATAGATGGTCACCACTAGAATGAAATGTGGCGACTTGGTCAGCCTATCCACAATCACCCACACTGCATTAAATTTCTTCAGTCTGTGGGAGCCCAACAACGAAATCTATGATAATACGCTCCCACTTCCACTCGGGAATCTCAAGTCTCTGAAGCATGCTGATAGTTCAAGCACCGAGCCACGTACTCCACTATATATTTCTTCATTCTTCTCCACCAATAATGCTACCTCAAATCCTGATACATCTTAGCGGCACCCGGATGAATGGAATACCTCGAATTGTGAGCCTCCTCAAGAATCAACTCATGCAATCCATCCACATTGGGCAGATATATCCAGATTTGCATCCATAACACCCCGTCATCTCCAATAGAAACCTCCTTGCCATCGTCGTGTTGAATCGTGTCTATAAGGACAAGAAAATGGGGGTCTTCATACTGACGCTCTCTGATGTGCTCATATAAAGAAGATTCGCTGCCTATACTCTCCGCCTTTCTACTCAAGGCATCGACCACCATATTGGACTTCTCACGATGATATAGAATAGTGACATCAAAGTCTTTCAGCAACTATAACCATCTCCGCTGCCGCAAATTGATCTTTCTTCTTAAGTAGATGTTGGAGACTTTGGTGGTCGGTATAGACCTCACATGGAACTCCCTTACAGATAATGCCTCCAAATCTTCAAGGCATGAACAATAGCTACCAATTCCAAGTCGAGAATCGGGTAACTCTTCTCATGAACCTTCATATTTCGAGGCACGTAGGGAATTACCCTACCATCTTGCATCAATATCGTGCCAAGCCCAACACGGGACGCATCACAATACATAGTGTAAGACCTCAAACCCGTAGGCAACACCAACACTACGGCTGTATTCAAAGCAGTCTTGAGCTTTTGAAAGCTCGCCTCACACTCCTCAGGCCGTCTAAAAGGACACCCTTCTGGGTCAATCTAGTCAAAGGTGCAAAATGGATGAAAAACCCTCTATAAAACGGCAATAATATATGGCCAACCCAAGGAAACTACGAATCTCAGTAGCTGAAGACGGTCCAGGCCAACTCTGAACACCCTTAATCTTCTTTGGATCTACCTTGATCCCCTCACTAAAAACCACATGACCCCAAAATGCCACTGAATCGAGAAAGGACTCACACTTTGAGAATTTGCATATAACTTCTTCTCTCTCAAGGTCTGTAGCATGATCCTCAGCTCATGATGCTCCTGACTGGGGAGTACACCAAGATGTCATCAATGAATACGATGACGAAAGAATTGAGATACGACTGGAATACATAGTTCATCAGGTGCATAAATGTTGTTGGGGTGTTTGTCAACCCAAATGACATAACTAGAAACTGGTAGTGACCATACCGAATTCTGAAAGCAGTCTTCAAAATATCCGGATCTCGAATCTTCAGCTGATGATTCCCTAACCTCAAATAAATCTTTGAGAATACTCTTGCACCCTGAATCTAGTCAAATAAGTAATCAATGCGCAGTAATGAGTACATGTTCTTCATGGTAACCATGTTCAACTGTCGATAATCAATACACATGTGCATAGAACCATATTTCTCCTTCACAAACAGAATCGGATCACCCCAAGGCGATACACTGGGCCGAATGAAACCCTTATCAAGCAACTCTTGCAGTTGTTCCTTTAACTCCTTAAACTCCGTTGGCGCCATACGATATGGTGGAATAGAAATGGGCTGAGTTCTCGACAACAAGTCAATACCAAAATCAATACATCTATCAGACTACATGCCAGGAAGATCTACTGGAAATAAATCTAGGAAGTATCTCATTAACGAAACTGACTCAAAGGTCATAGTATCAGCACTGACGTCTCTCACAAAGGATAGATATGCATCACACTCTTTCTCAACCATTCATCGAGCCTTTAGAAAGGATACAACCCTGCTAGGAATATAATTCAGTGTACCACTCCACTCTAACCGCGGCAAACCTGGCATAGCCAGTGTCATAGGCGTGACAATCTAGAATAGCATGATAGGGTGACAACTAGTTCATGCCTAAGATCACATCAAAGTCTACCATATTGAGTAGAAAGTGATAAACTTTGGTCTCAAAACCATCAATAACAACTAAACACAACCTATACACACGGTCCATAACAATAGAATCTCCCATAAGCATGGACACATATACAAGAGAACTCAAAGAATCACAAGATATATCTAAATACGGAGCAAAGTAAGATGACACATATAAATAAGTGGAGCATGTATCAAATAAGGTTGATGCATCTCTATGATAAATCGGAACAATACATGTGATGACTGCGTCTGATACGACCGCCTTCGTCCTACCAAAAAAGTATAGAATCTGTCCTGGCCTCCCTCTCTAGGGCGACCTCTACCCGCCTAACGCCCACCCTAGCTGGATGTACATGTGGACTGGTAACTGGAGCAGTAAATATGGCCTGTGAAGTCTGTGGACCAGGTGGAATCTGGGAGCCTGAGTAGTTTGTGGAGTCACACCCCTCCTGAGTCTGGGGCAGTCCCTCACCATAGGTCCGGTATCACCAAACTCAAAGAAATCTCTCAGTGGCGTGGTTACTGAAACTGATCCTGGCCTGGTCGGCTGGACTGATTGCTGAAGGCACCCCGTGGAGGAGGTGCACTAGATAATGGTTGTGCAAAGTGGGAAACCCGAGACCTCGGAGAACGACACCATCTCCAACCGAGTCTAGGGTTGTAAAATGAGAGAAAATGAGATGAATTCCCGACTTCTTCACATGTGTGTATTAGACTGTACTTCTTCACCACAATGTCTTGAGTCCTTGAGTCATAACTAGCAAAAATATGCAATGGACAGTCATCCTTGCACTTATACCTCACCCTATTTGGATGATTAACATATTTTTCAATAGCCACTTTTTCTTCAACTACAAACCTAGTAAGAGCTTCTCCAAAGTTGTCAACACTCTCAATTGTAAGACCAAGCTCCCACACAATAGTCTTACAATTTGGATCACATATCACTCTCTTTTTTACCTTTATTCTTCTTGATTTTGTCTTCCTTTGATTAACCTCTCCCCCAGCTTCATCATCATCATAATTTGTATCAGATTCAAAGTTGGCAGCTTCATCTGAAGGATAATATGGTTCATCACCTATTATTTTACATGTCACGACCCCAATTTCCCACCTTAGGATGTCATGATGGCACCTATTTTTTGAGACTAGGTAAGCCTAACAAACAAGAGAATATGACAGATATAAAGTCCTAACAGAAAATGAGGAAGTGAATGATAACAAAGCAATACAATAATGTAGGCTAATAACAGAATTTAAGGAAAGGAAGGCAACGAGAAGATAAGAACAACAAGTAACTAATTATGGACAAATACAAACAAGACAAGGAAGAAAAAAACAAGAATTGTTCAACCAACAAGCCTTTTTAACATGGAATATATAACAAGAATCACAACAGAGGTCCCACGCCTCATATTCACATTTCACAATTTCAATCACAATCTTTCCTTATATCACTATGTGAGCCTTGCATTTATTTTTAAAAACATTTTTCTCGAAATAGCTACATGCGTTTTAGCCCCCTTA
Organism: Nicotiana knightiana; assembly: GCA_005239525.1. Classification (NCBI taxonomy): domain Eukaryota; kingdom Viridiplantae; phylum Streptophyta; class Magnoliopsida; order Solanales; family Solanaceae; genus Nicotiana; species Nicotiana knightiana. The sequence continues at coordinate 41,015 of ML408552.1, read as the reverse complement.
TCTCACCGCGTGGCTCAAGTAATTCCCTTGCTAGCAACACGCGTATAAATCTCGCCTTATCTCTCTGCACACGTATCAACACATATCCTTATACTACTGGATGTGTATCAATATCACAACACAATAATCAACTCGCAACACATGTGTCCATATGCCACAACACTTGTCAAAATCAATAATACCAATGTTACCAGAACATATAGCCTAAAGCTCAATCATGATATGTACAAGAACCACAATAACAACAAAATGAATGAGGAATACTCAAATATATCTCAACAATCAACAACTTCAACCTCAATGTGAAAATGGTTTTCACAACTTCAACATCAATAACCCAACAAGAAGATATTCCACGAAATAACAACGTCAAGTAAGAGTAATTCAATAATAAAAGGGGTAACAAGACAATAAGGGAGGTAGCAACTTCAACTAAAGCATATAAGAGCAATTACAACAATAAAGTATAGAACAAATGCTAACAACGTCAATAGAGCATGTGCAAGTAAATTTAACAATGAAAGATGTAATCATGTTTTAAAAAATTCAATTAAATACATGGAAGAAGTCTAAAATCCTAAACCGGTCAAAATACCACATGCCGCCCTTGTACACACTCATCACTTTGTGCACACGTCTTCCTCATATTATAATTAACACACAACAACCCAAATTCTAAGGGGTAGTTTTTCCACAAAGTTAGGCAAGGTACTTATCTTAACCATGCCGAATTAAGCCTCGAATAGATTTTTCCATAAAAGTAGCCTCTACACAGCTCAAATCCAACCAAAAATGACTTAATATCATCAAATAATGCAAGGGAAACTAGATACAATAGATAAAGCTTTGATCTTTACACAATTCCCCAAAAGTCAACAAAAGTCAACCCTCTGACCCGCCCGATCAAAACCTGGGTCCAAGGGCAGATTCTGACTACCCATAACGCCACGAGTCCATATACGTGTTTTGTATTCAGGTCAGAGTCCAAATCGACTCTGAAAACTCAAATCTTCATCTTTCAAAACTTTGACAAAAATCCTCAAATTTCCTCTTTGATTCGCATAAATTTGATGTTCAATCTAAGATATAATCATGAAATATAGTTGAAAATTTATTAGAATCACTTACCCAATGATTGTAGATGAAAATCCCCTCTCCAAGTCGCCTCCTACCGAGTCTAGGGTTCTAAAATAAGATAAAATCCCGAATTTTCACCATTTTGTTCAGTTGTAGATGTCGTAATTGTGACACTGGGTTCGCAATTGCAAAGTAAGTCTCGCAATTTTGACACAGACTTCGTAAATGCGAAGTCTGTCCTCCTCACGAATGCGAGAAAATTATCGCAAATGCGAACTCACCGACCCAAGCCTAGACTTCGCAAATGCGAACCAGGTATCATAATTGTGATACCTGATCCCCTGTGTCATGTTCGCAATTGTGATGTTGGTGCTGACAATTGCGACAACTGCAGCACCAGCACACCAGCAATCGTGTTTTCAGTCTAAACTTTTCTGAAACACGTCCTAAACTCACCCGAACTCTCGGGGCTCCAAATCAAACAATCACACAAGTCTAAAAATATCATACGAACTCGTTCGAGCGATCAAAGCACAAAAATAATATCTAGAACTACCAATCGGACATCAAAATACATGAATTTCAAAGAAAAGTTCAAAAGCCTCTAGAATTGCAACCAAGCATCCAAATCCTATCAAATTAAATCCAAATGATACCAAATTTTGCAGACAAGATCCAAATAGCACCACAGACCTATTCTAAGTCCCAAAACCAAATTCTGAACCTGAAATCCAAAGTCAACCTACGGTCAAACTTGAGAAATCTTCTAAACCTCAAATCGCCAATTTTCTGGGAAACAAGTTAAATCAACCTAGGGACCTCCGACTTCGATTCCAGACATGAAGTCAACTCCTAAATCACGATACAAATCAATTGGAGCCATCAAACCCCTATTTCAGGGTCATTTTTACCAAAAGTCAAACTTTGGTCAATATTTCTAACTTAGGCTTCTAACTTAAGAACCAAATGGTCCAAATCAACCCAAAACCTTCCTGGAACGAAACCAACCGACCTTGCAAGTTATAAAGCTACAAATACACATGTGTGAAGAATCAAAAGAGAAAAGGGGATGCAAATACACAAAATAACTGGTCGGGTCGTTACATTACCCTCCAAAGAATTCCTTTAACCTGACTCGGTCTTAGCTGCATACTCATCATACCCCGCATCTGCCATTTTCTTACACAATTTACCACCCTCAGCTGCAGGAACTCTAACTTTTCTCTTTCTTTTTTCTCAGTTCTTCTTTCTTCCCTATAAGACCTATATTCCTCATGTACATCACTACCATAATCTTCTTCTCCTTCTTCAAATAAATCTACATGATCTGAATCAGAAATATCCTCATTGCTAAAGCCATCGTTAGATTCAGCAGGGGCAGTAAGTTTAAGAGGGAAATAGTTTCAAGGGGGTTCTAGCTGCATTAGATGTCCTTTCATAAGTTCCCAAACCCTCACAGCCCCCAAGTTTTTACCAAATTCTTTCTCAACAATAGGGAATTCTAAAAGAGAGGGGGTATACTATTGGTTCATCAACCATGTGCTCCACAAATACATCCAACACGTCTCCATGTTTTAACCCATAATGTCCATGTCACTTTAATTTCTACCAAACCATGATAGTTAGGTGGTCTTACAAATACGAACAGAACAAATATTGTAGCCATACTCTTTAAAATAACGTAGAAACTCAAAGTAGGAGAACCCATCTACATCAACATCAAGTGCAGAGATAATAATTCCACATATATAATCATCCTCCTCAAATGAGTTTAGCTTATCCGTGGTGATTTTTCCTCCATAGAAGAATCTTACTATAATGAGTTCAAAAGATATTTCAAAACCTTTGCAAAGCAGATAACAAATGATATAAGACTAGGGCCTCGCAAATCAAAGCACATGCAATAAGAAATTCTGTATTTTACAGGAGCAGCAACAAAACCCTAGAAATCGAAACCACATAAAGAAGAAGAAGAAAAAAGTCTAACCTTTACGAGGTACTTTTTCTGTCCAAATACAAAAAATATCGTGAAATCGACGACTGCTAACATCGACTGAACTCAAGTCCTTGCAACTCGAAGAACTCCAACAACCGGTCAAAACATAAATTCAATGACGAAATGCACTTCAAACCAGATTTTAATCGAAGAAACATTCATCTTGGCCCTTGATTTTAGACAGGAAGAACGATTTTCAGATGGATTTGGATTAAGGTTTTTCCCGTATGAAATTGGGAAATTTTTACGGAGGGGGTGAAATGAAATGAAAGGAAAGGGAAAAGGGACAAGGGAAAAGGGAAAGGGGAAAAGGGTTTTGCTAAATATTTAATTGTGTATAATTAGGTAAAATAGGATTAAGTTAATTAATTAACATACTAATAATAATTTAATACTTCATTTAACTACGTCGCATCATCTGAGGATGCGTATTTGCAACACATTATATAATTCATGGGAGAGGACTTAAGTTGGCGTCTGGACATAAGAATTGTAAATTCTAAAAAAAAATGAAAAAGTTTTTCAAGTAAAAATGGTATTTGAAATTTAGAGTTATGTTTGGACATGAATATAATTTTGGGTTGTTTTTGAAGTTTTTTGAGTAATTTGAGTGAAAATTTTGAAAAAACGTTTTTTGGAGTTTTTCAAATTTTCGAAAATTTACAAAATGTATTTTAAAGTGAAGTTTGGAAATTTTATGAACAAACGTTGATTTCGGAAAAAAAGTGAAAATGTTTTGAAAAAAATAAAAAAAAATCTTATGTCCAACGGGCTCTAAAAGAGTGTAAAAAAATTCAAAGGTTAAGATGGAAACTATGCCTTATAAAAAGGATTAAGCGGTCGTTGCAAATATATTTTGGATATTAAGTCCAGAGTTGAATTCCACAGGGAATTAACCTATAAATTACTGTTATCAGACTCGTACAATTCCACATAATCAACTTCCACAGATATTTAAATAACAAATGGTTGGTTTTCTACTAACTATTACTTAACGAAACTATAGTAACTAAGAGCTAACTAAGAACGGATTGTAAAATAAAATAGGAATGATTTAAGGTTATGATTTCCCTTATTGTTGGAATCCTTTCCCACTATGTTTGGTATAAATTTGCCTAAATTTCTCTATCGATCATGCGCACTCTGACTGTCGTAAATCTCTCCCGAGTAATTACGACAATATATTAGACATCCTCTCCCGATTTACGCTAGCTAGCTTTAATTACAGCTCACTTAGATCGCACCCAAAGTTTCGTTATCCCTAATCCCACCTTTAAACCTTTCGTTATTGATCTCTCATATACGTTGGGAGTGATGTTGTTCAACAACTAACTAAATATGCACTATCTCCCGAGCAATACATACTAAATAGGCACAGCTAATTGAGGGCCCTTTAATTAACTACAACAAGCATGTAGTTGAACAAATATAGAGAAAACTATGGAAAATCTATATTAACATAACGAGAAATTCATCCTTCAATAGGTTCCATCAAACCCTAGATTAGGAATTTAGCTACTCATATGCGTAGTAATCAAATCCAAAGTAAATTGCATAATTAAATTACAGAGTAAGGAATAAGGGATGTAAAAATTAATGTTTTGAACTCTCGAGTAGTGTTCCACGATCTCCTCTTGTCTCCAATGGCAAAAGTCCTTCAAAGTTGTGTTTTTAGGGCCATTTATATGGTTGGAATAAGCCTTAAATGTGTAAGTCACTCCTAGTTACGCCGGGAAAGTGTTTAATACTTGGAAAGTCGGATCTGGAACCTGGATTTAAGCTGGCCTCGCCAGGCTAACTGGTCTGGCCTGGCTTTAGGCTGGCCTCGCCAGGATAAATCCTAGTCGAGCTGGCTTTTGCCTGGGTTCTCCTTTTCACCATTTTCACACGCATTTTCGACGTTTAAGCATCCATTTAGCTCGGCTTCCATCTCTAATTCACCTACACATAAAATAAACTCCATTACGCTCAAACAGCGTATATTTTTATCATTAAAGAACGTAAAATGCGAAGCACATAATGCGTTAAATCATGAATTATAGCCACACATCAATACCCCACACTTAAATATGTGTTCGTCCTCGAGCAATTAAACTACACTCATGAACAAACTTATTAAGCAATTCTCTTAACTCGTTATACCAAGAATTTTTAAAATAGTTTAAGCACAAAGGTGTGACATCCTCGCCTCAATAACCGACTCACAAATACCATGCTTTATTTACAATTCACTTACTTACTCTAACATGGAGGTCAACAACATTACCTTTCCTTTATGAATCATTTGCCCTCACCCAATCAAAGAGCTTAGTTCCACACACCATGAATTTTAATAACATAGGAACTCAAGATAAAAAAAATTCACTCGCTCTCAAAAATAACATTCATATGCCCCAAATGGCGTACTATAAGCTTGCCCTTAGTGTAATACTCCACTAATCGAGTTTATTCAGTCTAAGATCAAATAGGACTTTCATTGGTTGTAATGAAGGTTGCGGGACAGGTAGAATATATTTAGATATAAGAGTGACCACACCTCCCTTAAGCACTTTAATACAAACACTTTAACCTTCAAACCCATACTTATGTCAAACCAAAACTCCACCTTAACTTCACTATATTTTACCCCTACTTCTTTAAGCACCAGTACATCAATAGCCATCACCATCAAGAATTATTTTTCATACACTACAGCTATTATATCAATATCTCTTTTTTTCTTTCTTTTTTTTTTCAAATGGTTTTTATTGACACTTTTTTTTCTTTCATACGGTACACCTTTCTCCTCATTTCATTGTTCCACTAAAAATCCAACCCACCACCCCACATTTTAACTTTTCCATAATTCATCACAATCCAAGTGCTCAAGAGATGTGACATGGTTCAAATATATGGTCGGTTCAAACAACGGTGTACGAATTGTAATGTGGTTGCCAAATAAACAGGATTATAGGCTCAAAGGGGTTAACTACGATACATAAAATTTAGGTGGATGCTATATATATATATTTGTCTTAACAAGGAAATGCCTATATCACTTCTTAGACTGAACAAGAGAACTATTTCGCTTTGCACACACACTGGGCAAGTTCTAGACATCAAATGCAATGCACAGAATACATATAAACCTCACACAGACTTGGCATAAACTCATTCAGGATTGGTTTTATCACGACACTCCAGTCAAAGCAGTTAAGTAAATTTAAGAATCCATGATTTAAGGTATTTATCCTAGAGTCAAAAATTGAGCCTAAGCGTCACAAATAGAGTACTGACTATTCTCAAGGCATCACAAAGCTCAGAGATATTGTTGTGATTAAATTCCTAGCCATCATGGACTCCTACTCCTAAAAATTCAAACTACCTACACCCGGTTCAACTAAAAAACCCTTGAAAAAAAACTGCGTCCCAAATAAAAACCAAGGGGAAATTACTACACTACCTAAAAAAATCTTTTTGGTATTTTCTATAGACTTACTTCCCTCAAGAAAACAGTCTAGGAGATCCATCGTCGGGAAAAGTCCAACATATTTTTGTTTTTTTTCTTTTTTCTAAAAAAAATAAAAATATTATTCAATTAAACTAACACAGCTAAAATGGCATAGAAAGTCACCCAGACAATCTCCTCACCCCACACTTAAAATTGTGTATTGTCTCCAATGCACACCATAACTAATAAAACGGTAAAAGAAACTCCCTAGTAGGCCAAAGGCCGAAGCACTATCAGTTGGGTACTCAGACTTCTCCCCAGACCTGGTCCTTCGTGTTGGTACCTCACACTTAGTTCCAGCCATCTGGTTTGTTGTTGCATCCTTCCAATATCTTTTCTTTACATGCTCCTTTTTCCTCCACTTTGAACTTATGAATTGGACCCTAAGTTTTGATTCTGCTCTATGATCATGCTCTTGGGGCGATACAAATTGCTGCGAGCCAGGAATTAAATAATTCTTTATGCACTTTTTGGCTTTCAACGGAACACTTTGCCTAGAAGGCCTTGAAAATTTTAGAATATAGCGCTCATCTACCTCGTCCTTTTCCTTTTGTGTTGGCTCACACTGAACTGGGCTAACCCAGTTGCTGTCAGAGATGGGGAATATATTCCTGCATCTAACCACTTAATCACTTCTTTCTTCACCACTTCTTTCATGTTGGGGTTCAGCCTTCTTTGATGTTCTCTGGAAGGTTTGTGCCCATCTTCCAGTAAAATTTTATGCATACAGAAGGTCGGGATGATACCCTTGATGTATGCAATGGTCCAACCAATTGCAGTCTTGCACTCCGTCAGTACCTGCAAAAGTTGCTCTGCCTGCACATCTAACAAACTAGATGAGATAATAACAGGTAAAGTTGAGTTAGGTCCTAAGAATGCATACCTGAGATGCGCGGGCAGTGGCTTCAGCTCCAACTTTGGGGGTTCTTCAATGGATGGCTTAACCGGAGGATTTTTTATTTCCTCTAAGTGCAAGCGCTCAAATTCAAACTCCCTCTTCCAAAAACCTTTGCCTTCAAGAGCAAGTACCCACTCTGCCAATTCTTCTCCATTAGCTTCATCTAGGTTCATGAGACAAGCTGTTAGAGGATCTTGAATGTTTAATGTATCATCATCTCTTCCAAAATTACATCCATGATATCTATTAGAGAGCAATTGGCGAATTCACTTGGTCGCCTCAGAGATTTCTGCATGTTGAATGTTATCTCTTCATCATTTAATCTCATCTTGAGATCTCCAATTTCACAATCGATTAGAGATCTCCCAGTGGCCAAGAATGGTCTTCCCAAAATTATGGGAATTTCCTCATCAACACGACAATCAAGAATGACAAAATCTGCTAGGAACACAAACTTCCCAACCTACACCAACACATATCTAGAATGCTAGAGGGTCTTTTTATTGTCCTATCAGCCAGCTACAATAACATGGACGTGGGCCTAGCTCTTCCAATCTCGAGCCTTTTATAGATAGTCAGGGGCATAAGATTTATGCTTGCCCCCAAATCACACAGTGCCTTAGAAAATGCAAAGTTACCTATAGTGCAAGGAATTATGAAACTCCCTGGGTCAGACAACTTCTCAGAAATGAGTCTCGTCACAACAGCACTGCAAGTCTGAGTTAGAGTAATTGTGGTCAAGTCTTGGAAGTCAAACTAGCGGGACATCAAGTCCTTCAACATTTTCGCATAACCAGGCATCTCCTTTAAAGCATCAGTCAATGGAATATTTACTTGAATTTCCTTCAACATCTCCAAGAACCTCTTATATTAGACCCAATCACATGTTGCATCATTATCTCGAGTCTAGCAAACCCATCTTCATGTCTCCCATTGTGTTGCTGTTGAGGTGGATTATAACCCTGTTGTTGATTCTGATTGTTGTAGCCTTGTTGCCTTTGGTAAGGCACCATATTGCCTTGTGGTCACATGGCCCCCATATTACTGTTATTATTGTGATGCTGCGAGGCTGGCCTGTATTGTTGATTCTACTGACTCCAATTCTGACCACCTGGTCTCTGTCCCCCATAGTTGGACACATAATCCATGTTTTTGGATAATGTTGGTAATCACCATCAACACTCCACGGGCCACCAATTGTCTGATTAATGCAAGATGTACATAAACCCCTATTGGTTATATCAACTATGTGTACCTGTTGCTTCTGGCCTGATTCCTCCACCTTTTTGGTGAGGATGCTCATTTGTGCCATTAGTGTAGCCATACTTTCATCTATAGAGTTAGTTGGATCTAAATCCATAGAGTGGACCACAGGAGTGATGGGAGCGTTTCTGGTGGTCCATCCCAAATTCTGTGCCATCTTGTCTAGCAGGATCTTGCTTTCTCTGAATGTTTTACTCAAGAATTCTCCACCTGCTGAAGCATCAACATTAGCTTTCAAGCTATCCGCCAGACCCATGTAAAATCTCTGCCCCAACATCTGCTCAGGAATACCATGGTGTGGACATAAAACCAGCAGCCCTTTGAATTTTTCCCACGTCTCTTGCAATGTTTCTGTTGGTTTCTGTCTGAAGCTCAAGATCTCATCAATTTGTTGAGTAGTCTTGTTGGGTGGATGAATTTGTTCACAAATTGCTTGACTAATTCCTCCCAAGTAGTGATGGAATTTATGGGGAGTGAATTGAGCCAAGTTTGAGCTGCTCTTGTCACATAGAATGGAAACAACAATAGCTTTATTGCTTCCGGAGTCACGTTGCGTTATCTTAGTGTTTGACAGATTGACAGGAAATTCTTTAAGCGTTGTTGAGGATCTTCAATGTATGACCCCAAGAATAGTCCCTTGTTTTGCAACAAATGCAGCATATTGTTTGTGATTTGGAATGAATCAGCATGTATTGGCAGGACTACAATCGCGGTGGATAAATTGTCTGTTGTGGGTTGTGCCTAATCAAACAAAGCAGCCTCTGGCACAAGAGGCGCCACCACCTACTCATTTGGGTCCTCCACGTTATCCCCATTATCTCTGTTGTTTACCAGATCTTCCATGTCTGGTGCAAGTTGTTCAGTTGAGTTTTGTTGTTGTTTGATTTTCATGTTTGCCCGATTCAAGGCCTTGAAAACTTTCTCTGGATCTGATAATGCTTCAAACATTTCACCAGTTCTTGAGGATTTTCTAGGCATGCACCTGTAACACCCAAGATTACAAACGTTAAAATTTCAATATAGTTGATTGAAAGTGAAGAAAATTGACTACACTAAGATTTTTATTTTTTTTTGGCACTTTTTTTAACTGTAATTGATAACACCGTTAATTCCCCGGCAACGGAAGCTTCATTGTAGTATAGTGGTAAGTATTCCCGCCTGTCGCGCGGGTGACCCGGGTTATCCCCGGCAACGGCGCCAAAATTTGATCATGCCCAACTATGCCTTATAAAAAGGACTAAGCGGTCGTTACAAATATATTCCGGATATTAAGTCCAGAGTCGAATCCCACAGGGAATTAACCTATCAATTACTGTTATCGGACTCACACAATTCTACGTAATCAAAAAATAACAAATAGTTGGTTTTCTACTAACATTACTTAACGAAACTATAGTAACTAAGAGCTAACTAAGAACGGGTTGTAAACAATAATAGGAATGATCTAAGGTTATTATTTCCCCTATTGTTGGAATCCTTTCCCGCTATGTTTGGTATATATTTGCCTAAACTTCTCTATCGATCATGAGCACTCTGACTGTCGTAAATATCTTCCGAGTAATTACAACGATATACTAGACATACTCTCCCGAGTTACACTAGCTAGCTTTAATTACAGCTCACTTAGATCGCACCCAAGGTTTCGTTATTCCTAATCCCACCTTTAAACCCTTCGTTATTGATCCCTCATATACGTCGAGAGTGATGTTGTTCAACAAATACCTAAATATGCACTCTCTCCCGAATAATACATACTAAATAGGCACACCTAATTGAGGGCCCTTCAATTAACTACAACAAGCATGTGGTTGAACAAATAGAGAGAAAACTATGGCAAATCTTTATTAATCTAACGATAAATTCATCCTTCAATACGTTCCATCAAAACCCTAGATTAGGATTTTAGCTACTCATATTCGTAGTAATCAAATTCAAAGTAAATTGCATAATTAAATTACAGAGTAAGGAATAAGGGATGTAAAAATTAATGTTTTGAACTCCCGAGTAGTGTTCCACGACCTCCTCTTGTCTCCAATGGCAAAAGTCCTTCAAAGTTGTGTTTTGGGTCTATTTATATGGTTGGAATAAGCCCTAAACGTGTAAGTCAGTCTTAGTTACGTCGGGAAAGTGTTTAATACTTCGGACGTCGAATCTGGACCCTGGCTTTAGGCTGGCCTCGCCAGGCTAAAGCCTGATCTGGCTGGCTTTTGCTTGGCTTCTCATTTTCACCATTTTCACATGCACTTTCGATGTTTAAGCATCCATTTATCTCGGCTTCCATCTCTAATTCACCTACACATAAAATAAACTCTATTACGCTCAAACAACGTGTATTTTTATCATTAAAGCACATAAAATATAAAGCACATAATGTGTTAAATCATGAATTATAGCTACACATCAGAAGTGCTCATGTTTTGGAAGCCATTGGAGTGACCATTGAGTTGAAGCTTGACGTCGACGTGAGTGCATTAACTTTTTTCACGCCTACTCTTTACACCAACCAAACAATTTAAACTTTGAAAAAGTGAGAATACATAATACTTAACCATTAAAAGTTTATATACGTGACCGACCTAAGTCTTGTATTAATTGATTTGATGTAAACACCAGGTGCAAATAAATTTATTCCTACGAGTGCAACGTGATTCACTTTATTAAATACGTAGTACACTTATCTTTAAAGGAACTGAGGTGGGTATTCATTACCACTATGCTTTTAGACTATGTACGTGTTGCCTGGTTTATGCGACACATTTGAGTTTTAAGGATATTTGAGGACTTCAAACTGAGTAGCTTTATGATAGTTTCATGCTTCAAAAAAGCTATCCTAATTAGAAAGAAAAGTTTGACTTGGTTTTGACAAGTTGCCTAACAGTTATATCTGGTTATGGAAATAGGGGGTCAAGAAATGCGTGGAAGAAGTTGGGATAGGTTTCATGATGTCCCCATACCACCATCCAGCAATGAAGATTGTCACACCTGTGAGGAGAAGACGATATTTAATATCCTAGGTCCTTCTGAACCTTGCTTGGGTACCTTTTACAAAGGAGATATTGTAAGCTTTCGTCCTTGAAGTAAAGAAAAAACTGACGACTGTGTTTATGCTTTCTGTGGTATGTATTATTAAGGTAATAATATATATGTGGCAAGTCACTGAAATATTAACAAATATTACATGCTGGAGCCTATGGTGTCAAAAGTGTGATGGTTCCGGTGGCAAAAACCTTAAAGGTTGAACATGTTTTCTGTAGGTCAGCAAGATGGCCAAAGCACTACAAAGTTATGGCATGAAGAGAGCGTTAGTTGTCCATTCTGAAGGTTTAGATGAAATGAAGCTTGTGCTGTTGTTAGTACTGATTGCAGTGCAAAAGAAAATGAGGGTTCTCAGGCACACGAGCAATCCCCATCAGTTGTGGCATGTTGACTCTAGATTACTCAGTGTCAAATTCAATAGCTAAATGTTCACGTACGTTATTGCAGTCGATTTTGGTATACCTCCCTGCACATTAGGGGACCTCCACGGAGGAGGGCCAGAGCATAATGCTGAGGTAATAAGGCGTGTGCTCTCAGGTGAAACGGGGCCAATGGCAGATGCATTGGTAAGTCATTGTTCTCGGATCAATTCATGCTCTAACTAAGTTTGTTTTCCTTAATTGTGATTTGTGACACTATAAATTATATCTCTTATTGTCCTATGCTATATCTGGAGAGCAATCTTAGGACATAGCAATACGTTTATACAATACTTCCACCCTGAGCACCGTAGACAGCCAAGTGAAATCTAATCCACGAACTAACATGTTCTATGGACAGCATCGTTGTGGTAAAAGTCGTAATGCTAGATGTAGTAACTCAATACAATTCCAGTATACAAAATGTAAACTCTTTTGGTATTGTGCACCGATCACATCAAGACTCAAAAGTCCAAGTTCTGCTTTGACTTCCATATTTTTTAGGTCCTATATCTAAGGATAAATATGAGAAAAATGTTGTATTCTCCATTCTTGAATCATGTTTAGAGATCATTATTTACACTATGCCAACCTCTGTGTGTAAATGTAAATCCAGATACTCAATGCCCGCAGCAGCATTATTGGTGTGTCGACGAGTTGGTAACTTAGCTGAAGGAGTAGCAGTGGCTCGTACCACACATCAACTCATTATTCTTTACCCAGATGATATTGGAATACAGAGAGTAAAAGAATCTGTACAAATGCTCAGCTAGAGTTTCTATGGGTCAGCATTCAGATTTCAGAATCATGAGTTCTTTTTGCTGAATAGAGAACAAAGAGATGATGTCTTCCTGAAAATTTGAAAATTTCAGTATTTAGGATTCTTGTTCAGCATGGTCAACTCAATTTGATTCATTTCACCACAGTGGAATTGCAAGATGAATCCTATGTCCTTATGGATCCAGCTAGTTACTTTTTCCCTAAATGAAGAATACTAGATTAGAGTTTTACAAAGTCCCTTGTCGGATTTGAATCGATGACTTATGACTTACCGTGGCATTACTTTACCACTAGTTAAAAAGGCCTTTTTACCACTGTAGAAATAAGATTCATAAGTTTAGGGACTTGAAAGCTGAACAAAAATAGGGAGACTCAACCACCTCCCAAAAAGAAATGTAGCTATGTTCCGGGTCCCGCTATTCAGAGGTTCGGGTCCTTACATCCCAAAGATGTGCATCTTTTATGAGAATATAGATTGCTTTCTTAATAATATTTTGTTTAAAATCAAAATATTAGCTAAGATTGTTTTTGATATCCTTTCTGGCATTATCCCATTCCAAGGACTCATAAAAATACCACCGCCGGTGACGTACAATAATGTGTTGAACTACTTCAACACATATTTTGGTTTTTCTCCTTTTTATAATTCTGGACTTAGATTTGCTTTAGATTATTTTTTTGGGATTATATTTTATTTATTTCATCTATCATCGGCTTAAGATGAGCTTAAATGCATAGCCCATAGCTAAGCATGGGGAGGATTCATATAGAATTATAAATGTCCGAACTTGTTCAGGATTAAGGCATAATTATCCTTTTTTTAATTTTTTTGTAATTATGCTAATTGTGATCTCCTTCAACCTGTATTTTGTGGATTCCTCAACAACCCAAAACCAAAGAAAAACCAAAAAGGTAACAAAGGCAATTGTCCATCGCCTCCATGCATGACGTCGTTTGTCAAAAATCTTTTGAAATATTGCCAACAAAAAGTGTGGATGGACCTATTTTAACCAATATGAAAAGTTGAGAAAAGAGATTTCTACCATCCCATACACCATATGAAACCTCCCTACTCAAGTTTCAACTTAATCACATGAGCATATATACATGAGCATATACAATTTAGCACTTGAATTTTTATCACTTTTTCGAATTTAAACTTTAAACTTTCATGATTATCACTTTATTCTGTCAAATCACAGTTGTTATTTTCCAAGACCTGGCTCAAAATTTTATTTAAAATGTTTCGCGTCGCAGATAAGATGGTCCAATTCTCCTACAGAAAAGAGTCAAGTGTTTCATTCACCTAAATTTCAGGACACATGGGGAAGCTAACCCCCACTTATTTCCCATTCCCTGAGAAACTTCAATAACTATAGCTCCCGTGGTCGAGAAACTTTGATGCTACAGCATGCCAGAAACAGAGAATTGAGGCGTTAAGACCTACACCCCCAACAATGCTACCAGCATAGGAGCCTATGCTTCCATTCTTCTTGTTGATGAAGGTGCAATCACTCTTCTCAGTGTGAAACCATATATATGTCATGAGCCTGCAACGTCCAATAACAAAGGATGTGTGTGTTGAGAATGCACTCACTTATTGGAGGATAAGTTAAGCTATACTTCAGCTCCACAATCACACCAAGAGCATTTAGTGCTTCACAATCACATCAAGAGCATTTAGTGCTTGCCCACTTAGTACAGGTCTCAATTCACCAAGAGTAGCCTGTATAAAAGCTCGCATTAAAAGTACAGATTCCTATGCATGTTCCAAAATTCACCAAGGAATACTTTCATCTACTACAGAATCGAAGAAATGACACTTCACTTCTATATGCCATCAATATTACAGCAGTAGCAACAATAATCACTGATACCAGTAGGCAGTAGCAATATCAATGGCCTATGCATGAAAAGAACAAACAAACTTCACAAACACAACAGTATTAAGTGCCAAAAATTTAATGATAAACTGGAGGGACGGGAGAAACCACAGAATAGCCTGCAAGAATCTCTACACATGCACTTGAGTAATGCACGATAAGAATTATAAACCAACGTTAACACTGTTGACGTTTACATACATTGAAACTTTTCCACTTAATTGTGTGCGCTCATGGATCATTATCATTTTTCTACATTTGAAGCACCATGTCTCTTTCAAGAACACAGTCTAACATGCTCATAAAAATTGCCAGAATGAACTACTTTTGATAGTTTAACCAGAAGACAGGGTCCTCTTTCTTTCAAGTTAATCCCGAAAAGCAAATGAGGCGGCCAGCAAGCACTAGAAGCCAACTGGACATATATCATCGATATAATAAAAAACAATACACCTCCAGTTCACTCTGAAGCCCAGTATATTCTTACTAAAGGATCATGCCTTACTCTTCTTCTAACCAAATGAGATCCATTAGCAAATGGCTCACTATTACACGAGGAACCTGATCAAATCAATCAGTAAACCGGCTCTTTTTACCACTCCATCCTGAACCTATATTGGGGCTTCTGCTACGACTGCGCTTCCGTGGAGCATCCGCATTGTAGGTACCATGACCGTATCTGTCACTAGATGATTAGAAACTAGTCAAAACCAAGTAAAAAAGGGAAAAAGAAAATCCAGAGGAACTTATGAATGGCTGAATACCTGTCACGTGATCCCCGGTCATAACCATGTCCTCCATTCCGTCCAACATAGCTGGAATTATAGGATCCACCACGTCCTCCACGTCCACCTGGTCCAAAACCCCAGTGATTCCTAGCCCTTCCCATACCACCACCGCGAGAAGCCATATCACGTAGCTCAGTTGGCACACATTGATTTGCACCTTCTAAAACTTTAACAAGATCTGAAGCATGCTTAGAATCCTGGTCGGAGAAAAATGTGTAGGCCAGACCAGAAGCTCCTGCCCGACCTGTTCTACCAATTCTGTGAACATAATCTTCTATTCCAGTTGGGAAGTCATAGTTTATCACCACCCTGTGACAATATGTTCTCATTAACTGCCATTACCCCCAAAACCCTCCACTCATTTTTTCTTTTCAAAAAAAGGAATATGCATACGGATGCATAAACATATTATGCTTATTACACATCAAAAGAGTAGGTTACATCACAATATACTATTAGGTCTTGTCCAAGACCATGGTCCAAGTTGGAGCTGTATGTACTTATGGAAGGCCAAAGTAATTATTGATTATTCACATCCCACACTAAGAGGCAGAACTGTAGAAAGAAACTTGACTACTTGGCTCAAGCTCAATTTCTAGGACAACATGTAAATGCTAACTTCTAATCACCGCCAACTTGGTTATCAAGCAAGTGTACAATTTTGGCTGATGCTCTCCCAAAACTAACACATCCATCTTGAAAAAAAACCACCAAGACACACCAAAGGGACTAAAGAGAGGAGGAAGCAATCAGAAGATAAACAATACTTCATTCGCTTCTTTTTTGTCACCGTTACTGTTTTTGTTGATCCCTAAAAGACACACACCTTTCTATATAAGGAAAGTCATTTTAAGATTTGTGATTTTTCCTCAACATACTCTTGTAGAAATTAACATGGCACATTGAAACCACTAGATATTAAGGGTACTTTTGGTATGTCATACAAATTTAGCTTATGCATGAAAAAGTACTTCTTTTCCTCTAAACAACGCATCCAGTCAAAACATCACTACATATAGAAATGGACAGCATATGTCAATCCAACACCTAATACCGTGACCAAACTTTCTTATCCAATTAGACATCAGAACTGAAGAGCACATGAGCAATGCATAATCAAACATTATGTTTAATGGCACCAACCTGATATCTTTGATGTCCAAACCCCGCGCAGCAACATCAGTAGCCACAAGCACAGGAGACCTGCCAGTGCGAAACTGGCTTAATACATAATCCCTCTCACCCTGAGATTTATCCCCATGAATTGCAGCTGCTCCAAAATTGCGAGTAAGACTGCGAGATAGTTGGTCGCACATTTTCTTTGTTGAACAGAAAATAATAATTTTTGACCCTGGTTCTTTGGATCTCAAGATTTGTTCTACTCGCCGTTGTTTCTCCATTGGCAGCACGACTTCAATGTACTGCAAGTGACAACTACTTGAATTAATTGTAACCACACCAGGTTCAGCTTTTATGCTTAGGCATATATAATACAGATTCTACTGCAATACCTTTTTTTGTTCAGTTATATTCTACTACCATACCTCCCGCCATCTTCCCCAATAAGTGAAGTACTTAAAGATATTAAATAATGAAAATTGTCCAGGAAAATAATAAAGAAACACACCTGTGTGATAGACTTGTTTGCAACAAGCTCGTCAACATTTCCAATATTAACTTGAACTGAATTAACCAATAGATCAGCAGCAATCTTACGAACCCCCTTCGGCCATGTAGCTGTATACATCAATGTTTGCCTCTGCACAGGCACCTCCTTCACAATCTTCCTTATCTGAGGTTCAAATCCCATGTCCAGCATACGATCCGCTTCATCTAACACCAAGTAAGAAACTTGACCAAGGCTAAGTCTTCTCATCTCCAAGATGTCATTCAAACGACCAGGAGTGGCAACGACAATATCTACACCCCTACTCAGCTCTCGTAGTTGTGGACCTTTTGGTGCGCCTCCATACAGACACTAACCATCAGAACATAGATCATAGTTAGTTCTCAAACAAAATTAAGATCATAATTTCTCAAGTTCATCAACAAATGTACGTAATTGACATTAACATCTCTGCATTTGTCTAATAGCAACAATTCAATAGGCAGGTGAGTATGCAGCTGGAATAAGCTGCAAAAGAATATAGAAAATGCATGATTCACAGCTCAAAACAGAGAATGCAATATTTAACCTGGGAGTTTTAGATTTCTAGCCAAACTTAGCATTCTATAGGGTGGATATTCCAGAACCAAAGCCTTCTGAAAAGCATTGTTGCATTTGAGTGTTGCAAAAACGCAAGTCATATAGCAAATGTTCTAATAACATAATAGGTGCCAGACCAAGCAACAGTACTTCAAAATGATAATAAACTAGTACCCCCTCCATTCCACTTTATGTGACACGATTCGGAGGACAAGGGTCAGAACGCCTAACTTTTTGTGCGACTTCACAAATAGAATCTTCAAGTTTTTCGAAATAAAATTTACATATTTAGGAACTAAATAAAAAGTACAAATAAGTCATAAAAGTTAACAATTCCAAATACTTAGAAAGTCATAAACTATGAGGGAGTAATAGAACCAAAACTATGACACTCACAAGGCATAAATATCATACCGTGCAGGATATCCTTGACGATTTCCCAAACTTCACTGCTTCAGCTTGTATCTGCGTAGCTAATTCTCTTGTTGGTGATAGTACCAAAATAGTTGGGCCTAATTGAGGATTCTTGCGACGATGTTGTAGATGAATAAAGGCAGGCATCAAGTAACCCAGAGTTTTGCCAGAACCAGTCTTCGCAATAGCCACTATATCACGGCCCTGAAGAGCAATAGGCCAGGATTGTGCCTGTATTGGAGTAGGAGCCGAAAACCCAGCTTGATGCATCTGTAAATGTTCGTAACATCATTCAGCATATATACGAACTCAGAATTTTTTTTCATAGATCACTTATTTGACTAATCTGAATGGCCAACATAAGAAGAAGCATCATCCCCCTTAAGTAGGCAGCCAACACTTGCTAATAAAAACAAGAGCAGGAGGACGCCTCTTCTTCAGTTTGGACCATGTGGCAGACTGAATCATCACCGACAGCAGCCCCAGCCACGAACATGGATGATTCGGAAAGCCTTCAGAAAATTTGGTCCACCAAATAAGGGTGCTCCACATAAATGGAAGCCCCCAAAGGATGGTTGAACAGCGTACGACATTTAGCTCCTCCTTGGAGCAAATATCGCACCTGCGTGAAAGTACAGACGGAAAAATGGATGAGTACTGAAGCTCAACGATGGACCTCCAGCAAAAACCATTGAAATTTAGAAATAACACACTTGATTATTACTGTAAATTCTTTGATAAGAGGTTCTCCTGAAGGAGCATTTGAAACACAAATTGAAATGGGTTTATTCATACCTCCCTCACCATCTCTGAAGGAAACCCAGTTGCTTCAAATGATGTCAAAGGTGCAGGAACATCACCTCCCTATCAGATGGAACAGAAAGTAGGATGCAAACATGAGTACGACGGACAATTTTTATTCCAAGGTTGGGGGTGGGGAGGAAAGAACAATTAACATGAAAGATGAAGATGAAGCTCTTTTGAAAAGCTAGACTAATACAACTTTCAACTGGACATAGAGAACATAGTCACTTAGAGTTCTGATTTATGATACAGCAGGTAGAAGACAAATAAAGAACTGGAAAATCACAAGACATAATACCAGACAGAAGAGACTAAACAATTTCATCTTGAAGATGATGGCCCTAAAATAAAAGGTAGTTGAAGTTGCATTTCTTGTGCTTCTCTTGTGTTCTGAGATACAGAAACCGAATCAAGAAACGATAGACCTTCAATCATCCAAGATGTAGTAGTAAAAAGATGAAATAATTCAGACTTGGTGCAACTGTAGCCAAGTGAAGATAGCTCAATATACAGAAGCATGTCATACAAACTCTGCAACATCCTAATGATAATGGAGGAGAATTGCCCTCTAGAATGCGATAAGACAACCTTTTACTTTGTCCGAACCCATACAACTCTTACCAAAAGATGGTGGCAGCTCACAGATGCAATAGGATAAGAAATCCTTTTGAAACAAAAAGAATTTATAGTGTAGGATGTGGAGCAGAGCATAGTATGGGAAGGAGCGCGGGCGGGCGGGCGCCAAATTATAGGCAGGGTATCTGTTGTACCAAAGTTTCTGGTTGATCAAGCGAAATTATCAAGTTTTTCTTTCATATTGCGATATGGACGACACCCCACATTTCATAAAAGTCTCTCTCAATTAGAAATCTGGATGCTATCCTCTGCAGTGACACTGCTAGCTCCCTTATTTGCCTTCACATAACTGATCTTTCTCCAGTTCATTCACTTGCTTCTTCTTTTTTTTAAATGTAATGAAAAGAACAATGATTCGAAACAATTCATTCACCTGTTTTCATTATGAGCCTTTTGCTGTTCATATTCTATGAATTGTCAGCTATCTACCAAAAAGTAGTTGAGCTAGATACAAATGATGATGATAATGATGTTCAACAAGTGGCAAATAAACTCTAATCTATGATCCTTTCGCATGAGGTAGTGTTCAGTCAAATCTTCACATTTAGTGTTGTGTTTTTATTGTGTTTTTATGTTTTTTATTTGACTTAGCTACGGTATAAAATTCTTAAAAACCTTTATGTGATGTCGAAGACTTGCATCTAATATCTATAACTGAGGGCTACTCCAATGCCTTTTGCTTTGATAGTTCTATTGGTGGTGCTTTTCAAAGGTTGACTCACAATTAAAATTTGTATTTACTAACATAAGAATCGCATCTCATCACTTGTCCATATTTAGTATGCTGTCAGACCTTTCGGTGCTATCTCATTAAACATGATAAGAAAATCAAATGCAATTACTATATGTTAAATAGATTACATTTGAAATTATCACGAATTCCTTCATATTGTTAAATGTGCAAAGTTTAAATTATATCGTACCTTTCCAGGAAACCACCAAATATATTTTGCCACCCCGGTAGTCCAATAGACAGATGCTAATATGCAAAAATCGAGATGGCTCATTTCACTAAATCAAGAAGACACAGTTTCTTAGTTCCTTACCGTGACAGAGATTTCATTGCGGCGGCAGTAGGATTCTTGAGATATGTCACTTCCTACACCTAGAGAACCATAGCCTTCATGGACAGATGTTCCATCATGAAAATGATCAGAACTGCTTCTTGCAATCTACCAAATAAAAAAAAGATAAGATAAAGAAACTTGCACACGGAGAGATAAACATAAAGAAACAAATCCAGAGAAGGGTGAACCTGACGGGTAAACTCAAATAACATCCGACTACTAAAGTTCAAGTTTCTATAGCAATTTATTGACCATTACCCATAGATTACTACTTAAGAACAGATTCTTTCTTTTAAATAATAAAAAACTTCATAACCTCTAGGCAATTCAGCATTAACCACTGCCTATCAGTGTAAGCAAGGGGACAGATCTTTCTTTTCATTTCAACTAAGAACTGAACCTAATTTTAACTACATGCTAATACTTCTTTGCACATTTCTCGGCTAAGACTACAAAGAAAATGAAAGAGAAAACTTGTCTCCACAAAGATACAAGGAAAGTGCAAACTACACGATATTTCAACCTCCTTTTAAGTTTCCGTAGACCACCTTCTCTTTTCACAAATTAGAATCCGATGTAAGATATACAGGCTCAAAAGCATATGTAATATAATAAGATAATTCAACCCCAAAATTCATTATTAACACTTGATACTTAGTTCTTTTGATGATAACATAAATGACAGATTTTAAAGGATTCCAAACATAGAAATGACCTATCCATTGACAATCTCTCTTTAATCAATGTCAATGATGTCAAATGGATTTAAGAACACGATAATATGAAAATCCCAAAAAAAAAAAATTAACCAACAAAATAGTTAAACATATTAGCTTTGTTGTATCTGTGTCCAAACTGAATACAGAAAAAAAACTGTTCTTTTAGAAAAAGGGAAATGGGGTGTGTGTGTGTGTGTGGTGGGGACAGAGAGATGGAGAAAAAGGAACTAAACTGACAGAGATACATTAAAACTAGATAACTGATCTCCCTTCACACATGATACCTTGTTATTGCTACCTCTGTTGTGTCCACCGTCTGGATCATAGCGTTGACCTTGAGAAGGCTTTTCAACAGATGAACTTACAAATACAGATGACTTGTGTGCTGGAGTAGACACTGCATGGGAAGGGGGAACAGGCCTCTCATATTGGGTATCGTTGGTCTCTGGATTCCAGAAGTAGATGAATCCAGTCGTACCATCAACCAGGCCTTTCCAAGGTTTGGGGAGGGTAGGGTCTTCTGGTGCATAACTTGGACCAGCGGAAGATGCAGTTACAACAGCCATCTCAAACTTCAGTCTCCAATGACCTCTGGACTTGTATAACATCAGCGTGCAAAAAGTATGTAATGTAAATTTGGAGAGAAATGAGCAACCATGCTAAAAAAAGGACTACAAAAAGCTTCTTCCTATTATGCTGTATCACCAATGACCATCCACAACTTAGAAAAAAGTGGTAGCAGTAGTAGTTATCTAAGTCAAGGCAAAGCAAGCACGCTACAGCCAAACAAAATGTCAATTAAAGAGATGCCTAGTTGAAAAAAATAGTATCCAACAGTAGATGACTCAATCACTTCACTAGTTGTAGGCACAGATCACAAGCTACAACTTGGTATAAATTAAAACAAAAAAAAACTCTTGGACAGAAGGACAGCTATATATCATAGCGAGATGCACTAGAGAACCAAAATAGTTTCTTCCTAACCTTTTAAGGCTTATGGATGTGTTTGATATGAAGAAAAATGTTTTTTTTTTTTTTTGAAAAAGGTAACAAAATGTTATCTTGGAGAATAAATATTTTTCATACTTATTTTCTGGTATTTGGGGGTGGGGAGACACTCACGTGTAATGCCACTTATAGAACTTGTTTTCCCTACTCCCACTAGGGAAGTGGTCATTTTTCTAATTTTTAAGGAACTTGTTTTCCTAGAGAAAATGTGTTCCAGAATATTTTGACCAGCCAAACATGAAAACTGAAAATCCTTCCACACCAAACACATCCCTCTTTTTATCACAACGGTGTCCCAGCAGCTTAAGTGCACCTCAACTATTCTACCGGGTACGTGCTACCGCCCACCAGCACAAATACAGGGTGTTCTAACGCTTAGGCAGGTTCTCCACCCCACTTCAATGACCACTGGGCCACCCATGGGTGCACCAAACACAGCCTATATCACTTCTTTTATTCTTTTTCCTTTTCTCTTATGCTAGTAGGAAAACCGCTCCAGTAACCTCCTGAACTACAACAATCATAAACTACCATTCAATAACTATCTCTCAATCCTACATCAATCACAGTTTGCATATACATGTCATCTAAAGAAACTAAAAAAAACATTGTATAAGTAATAAAACTAAACTGGTCCAAGCTAGCCTTTTCTAGTCAGAGAAGGAGAAAAACACATAAGCAGGTCTAGAATCACGCGCAGGAAAACTAATTAAAAAGCTCTGCAATCGCCTGGAGCAGTAACCATTAACCCTAAATGACAGCTCAAAAGGCATAAATTTGAGGTCAAACAATCAACCAAAAAGAAAGAAAAGCTAATCTAAAACCCTAGATTATCATTTGATAACACGTAACAGCGGTTGAATGAAAAAAAATTCATACGGTTAATCCAGATCTGAAGTATTACATTAAATAAATCAGAAATTGATAGAGAATTATACCTGACGATGGCAATCTGATAGCAAAAATTGAAGACCTGAAACTAAATAGGAAAAAATAAGCGGACACAAATTACTTCCACCTCCAAGGATTTCTCCCTTTTTCTCTAGGGTTACAAGACCTAGAGAGAGAAATACGCTTCCAAAAAAATGAGAAGCGTGAGGAGATAAAGAGGAATTCAAAGTATCTGATACATGGGATATTTATAGAGAACCGATAGTAAAACCCAAAACGCGTTGCTCTTTGCCCAAAATTCTACATCGGTGTCGGCCACATGTTTTTGGGCCACGGGCCCACCTGGCTCAGCTTGTCAATACAAAATGATAAAAATAGCACGGGCTAGCCAGTTTTTGGACTGATCATTAAAAAATAGCCAGCGTTTGCAAAATTATTAAAAAATAACCACTATTTTGATGCAACACGGAAAGTTCCAGCATAATATACTGGAGATCGGTGCACCTGTGTATGAACTTCGCGGAAAGTTTCAGTATAAGGACCACATGTGTATGAACTTCCAGCATATTATGTTGAACCGGTATATTATACTGGAAATCCAGTATATTATGCTGGAAGTCTAGTCTATTATACTGGAACTTAGTATAATATACTGGAGTTCCAATATACTTATGCCAGAATTTCAGTATAATATATTGGAGTTCTAGTATATTATGCTGGAGTATTATCCGGATTTTGAACAGTATTTTCGTTTAGATTTATCTTTACATGAAAAGTGGCTAAATTTCGATTACTTTTGAAACGGTGGCTAATTTTGAATGACCACTTGTAAATCTGGCTATTTTTTAATTTCTCCCTAAAAAACATATGTTTTATAGTTGAAATTAGGGATCTTTATACAAATAGCCGGTCGAATTTATTATTTATTTTTTAGCCAATATTTATAAATTATACACATATTTATATGTATTATATATATTTGTCAGCTATCTTAAGTTATAGCACTTTTGTAGGCGGCTATTTAAGTTAATTCTTTTTGAAATTATAATAGAAGGTCAAGTTTCCCTCTTAATAAAGTTAGCCAAGTGACTAACCTCCCCGTAAGCAAAAAATCACCAAAGATGCCAAATCATCAACAAAAAAAACTTCAAACGACTCGAATTTAGTCAAATATAACTCAATAACGTCACACAAAGTCATAGAAATCAATTCCAAATAATAAAGTTCGAATCTTTAATCAATACATAATGTCACAGCAAAATTTTAACCTGGACCAGCTTCTCGAAACCCGATAAAATTCACAAATCCCGATTATCCATTCTAATACAAATCCAAATATACAAATTTCATCCAAAACTGACTCCAAATCAAGGTTCAAATCTCAATTATTCACTTTCCAAAATTATATGAACTCCCAAATTTCTCTTTATAATCCAAGCTTTTAGTTGTAAAAATCCATGAAAAATATGATATAAAATCATATACAAGTGTAAATTGCTTCCTTCCAATGATGTAGTGAATTTGCTCTTCAAAATCTCACTCTCGAAGTCTAGGGCTCAAAATATGATAAAGTGGGTAAAAATCCCGATATCTCAACTTAAATATGCTATCCAATGATGTTAATCTCAATCGCGACGTAGTTTTCGCGATCACGAAGGCTAAAAATCTACCCCAGCTATAAAATCTACTTTTCGAACGCGAAGACATCCTTGCTAACGCGATCCCTCCCCAGATAAACCCACGCGAACGCGGTGCCTCACCCGCGAACACGAAGCCAATCCTCCTACCTGACTACAAGCTTCCGTGAATACGAAGCAACATACCTAAGCCCTTTGCGAATGCGTCCCTACTCCCACGAACACGAAGGGTAATCATCGTCTGCCAACTCCTCTATTCGGCGATCGAGAGCCTCACTTCGCGATCGTAAAGAATCCACCTGCACCAGAAACCAACCGTCCAAAAATAAGGGGATATGGTCTAAAATCAGCCGGAATCACATCCGAGCCTCCATGACCATGTCCTATTATGCCAACAAGTCCCAATACCTTATTCAAACTTTTTCAAGGACTCGAAACACCATGAGTAACATCAAAACCAAGAATCGAAGATCAAAACCACACTCTTAAAATCAACAACTTCCAACTTGCAACCAAGCGTCCGATTCAAGCCTAACCAATCCGGATTTCAACCAAAATTTGCACACAAGTCCCATATAATATAAAAAAAACTATACCAAGTTTCAGAACAACAATCCAACTTCGATACCATCAAAGTCAACCCCCAGTCAAACTTATTAACTGTCCAATCATACAAATTGCCAAACTTTCGGCAAATAGAGTTAAAACATCCTAGGAACCTCCTAATTCCATTCCAAATATACTCCTAAGTCCAAAACCACCATAAGAACCTTTGGAACCTTCAAATATGAATACGAGGTTATTTACACAAAAGTCAAACATTGGTTAACTCTTATACTTAAGCTTCAAACAAAGGAACTAAGTGTTCGAATTCACTCCAAAATCTTTCCAGAACCAAACTAGTCATCCCCGCAAGTCACAAAACCACAAAAACACATACAGTAAACTTTAAATAGAGGAACGAGGCTCAAATATACAAAAAAATCGGCCGGGTCATTATATAAATGTACTAGTTAGTATGTTTGTACGGGGTCTGGAAGGGCTAGGGTATAGTTTCAAGGTGATTTCAAATCATTCTGAGCCATTTTGTGATTGCTGACTTTTTGGTGCATAGCATTGAATCGCAATCGCTAAAGGTAGTCGCACGATTGCAGAGAAGGATATAGAGGCAATATGCTTTTTTGCTATGCAATCGCGGAAGATGTGTCGCAATCGTGGAGTGGAGTTGAGTGGTGAATCGAGGCATGTAGAGATTGATATTATCGCTAATAGGAACCCAATGGTGTGTTGTGCATCGTGATCGCGTGTAGGGGTGTGACGACCCGATAGGTCATTTTGAGTACTAGCCTTAATTTCTGTATTTTGTGACCTCTCATAGCTTCGTTTTGAGTACTAGCCTTAATTTTATGACTTCTCATAGCCTTAATTTTTGTATTGTATGAATTTTCTTAATTTCTGTTTTTGAGTACTAGCCTTAATTTATATGACCTTCGTACTTGGTCCATGTCAGTTATTGAAAAGCTTTTTATGTGAAATTTTGAAGACAACATGGTTTTTGACTTAAAATGAGGCTAGAGTTTACCACGGTTAATATTTTTAGTAAACAACCTCGAATCAATGTTTTGGCGATTTTGGAAGGTTTGTATGACGTTTTTTGACTTGTACGCATGTTCGGTTGGGGTTCCGAGTGACCCGAGGGCGTTTCGACACATTATGTGAAATAATGGAATTTTTCGTTTAAAACTTGAAATTTTGAGGAATGATGATCGATTTTGATGTTTGATGTTGTTTTGATGATTTGAGTGAGCGACTAAATTTATATGATGTTGATGTAAATGTTTGAATTAGAGCCCGAGGAGTCCAACGGAGTTGACTTCATAGTGTTTCAGATGCACGGTTCTGCTAAAAGGTGGTGACAGGAGTATGCTGTAGGCAGATCATCAGGTTCACCTCCTCTCACTTAGGCTCAGTTCTCATAGCTATTCTAGGAGAAATTCATCCATTTCACTCAAAGAGAGGAATTTTGTCTCTGGCAGGGTAACATGATCGTTACTCAGTATGAGACCAGATTCATAGCTTTATCCCGCCATGTAGTTATCTTGATCCCTACAGAGAAGGAGAGGATGTAGAGGTTTATAGATGGCTTTATGATATCAGGCTACATATGGCTAGAGAGACCGAGTATGATGTTTCTTTTACTCGGGCCGTGGAGATTTCTAGGCGGATCGAGAAGATTCATGGCCAGGGTATAGAGGCGACATCTGAGAAGAGGCCTCGTTAGTTTGGAGGTTTCAGATGTGCCTCGTCTAGAGGTAAGGGTTCTTTTGGTAGAGGTCATCCTATCATGTCGATTCAATCAGCACTTCAGGTATCACATGGTGCCTTAGGCAGCCATAATGCTTATGGACCTCGTCCCGAGAAGCTAATATACAATGCACCTTCAGCTCCGTTTAGTGAACCTCCAATTTAGAGTTATAGGGTGGTTGTTCAGGTCGACAAGGTCAGTTCCAAGGTTAACAGTCACATCAGTTGAGGGCTGATTATAAAGGAGGCTCACAATTTGCGCTATTCCATTCATCCAGGTGTCATGAAGATGTACTGTAACTTGAAATAGCATTAATAGTGGCGGAGGATGAATAAGATATTGTCAGTCATGTCTCTCGGTGTTTGAATTATCAACAGGTGAAGTACGAGCATTAGAAATTGGGTGGGTTAACTTAGAGATTGGAGATACCAGAGTGGAAGTGGGAGCGCATCACTATGTATTTTGTGGTAGGCTTACCATGGACCTTGAGGAAATATGACGCAGTTTGGGTTATTATGGACTGGTTGGTTAAGTCTGCACATATCATTCTGGTGATGACTTCCTATAAATTTCTTCCTCCAATTCTCCATTTAAGAATGTTGTTTTAACATCCATTTGATGGATTTCAAGACCATTCACGGCCGTTAGTGCCATTAACACCCTAATATATGTTATTCTTGTTACTAGCGAGTAAGTGTCAAAGTAATTTAGGCCTTCCTTTTGTCTATAACTTTTGACAATAAGTCTTGTCTTATATTTGTCAATAGTGCCATCAGCTTTCATTTTCTTCTTAAAGATCCATTTCGAACCTAAAGGCTTATTCTCTGGAGGAAGATCAACCAATTCCCGTGTATGATTATACAAAATTGATTGAATCTTGCTATTGACTACCACTTTCCATAATGCTGAATCAGAAGATGACATAACTGCCTTGAAAGTTTGAGGCTCATTCTCAAGCAAGAATGTCATAAAATCTGGTCCAAAGGAAGTAGATGTGCATTGACGTGTGATATGCCTCAGATCCTCTTCACTTAGAGTATTTTCCTTTGGTTCTTCCCATACCTGTTTATAGAATAGATGTTTTCAAATAATTCAGCATTATCTTATTCAATTACCGTATTAACATGAATTTCGGGATTATCAGATTTATGAACCAAAACCGGACGTGCTTTACTGTCTGTAGCATATCCAATGAAAACACAATCCACAGTTTTTGGTTAGATTTTTACCCTTTTGGGTAAAGGTACTGTACCTTTGCTAAACACTCTCCCACACTTTGAAATATTTCAAGTTGAGTTTTCTTCCTTTCCATTTTTCATATGGAATAGATTGCATTTTGTTGTGGGGTACTCTGTTGAGTATTCAGTTAGTTGTAAGGATAACTTCTCCCCACAAACTCTACGGTAAGCCGGAACTTACTAATAAAAAAAATCATCATTTCCTTAAATGTCCGACTTTTACTTTCCGCAATTTCATTGGATTGAGGTGTGTAAGGGCCAATAGTTTGATGGATAATTCCATATTCCGAACATATTTCTGCAAACAAAGATTCGTATTCTCCACCTCTATCACTTCTAATCATTTTGATCTTTTCAATTGATTCCCCACTTCATTCTAGTATTGTTTCAATTGCTTTATCCTTACTATTAAGCAAATAAATATAACAATATCGAGTACAATCATCAATAAAAGTTATAAAATACTTTTTTTCACCACGAGATAGTGTTGACTTCATATCACAAATGCCGGTGTGAATTAAGTCTAAAGGAATTGAGTTCCTTTTAACAGACTTATAAGGATGTTCGACAAACTTAGATTCAACACATAGTTGATTGATTTATTAAACTTGAATTTAATTAGGCAATACTTTTAAATTAATTAAATTCCGCAAGTTTTTGTAATTGAGATGTCCTAAACGACCATGTCATAAATCATTTGACTCTAATATATAAGAAGAAGTAAAAATTTTATTAATACTGTCAATAACCATTATATTGAGTTTGAAAAGGCCCTCTGTGAGGTAGCCCTTTCCAACATACATAACATTCTTGCTTACAATACCTTTGTCAGATACAAATGCACATTTGAATCTATTCTTAACAAGTAAAGAAGTTGAAACTAATTTTTTTCTAATAGTAGGAATTGAACAATATTGTTGAGCGTTAACACCTTGCCGGAAGTCATCTTCAGGAATATCTTCCCATAACCCTTAATTTTGGCTGTTGCAGTATTTCCCATGGAAAGTTCTTCTTTGGGACCAACAGTAGAGTAAGTCGCAAATGTTTTTTTGACAGCACAAACATGTCGAGTAATTCATTCCACCACTCCTTCAGATTTCTAACTAAGTTGCATTCCGAAAGCATTGCACACAGATCATCAATGTCTTCATTCTTCTCCACTATATTGGCTTGTTCCTTTTTCTTGTCCTTTTCTGAGAGACGACAATCAGGGGCTTTATGACCAGCGTTTCCACAATTGTAGCAGTTGCCCATAAATTTTTTCTTGTTCTACTCCTTAGTCTGTCCAGAAGACCTCTTCCTTTTCTTACTTTTTGGAGCAGTCTTCTCAAAAATATTAGCCCCCATAATCGTTGAATTTTCACGAGACTTCTTCTCGGCTATTTTGTTATCTTCCTCAATCTTGAGAGGAATCACAGGATCTTCCAACTTTATTTCTTTGTGCTTGTGCTTTAGATAATTTTGAAATCTCTCCATAAAGGAGACAATTTTTTAATCATTGCAGCCACTTGAAATGCTTCATTCACTGTCATACATTCAGCAATAAGGTCGTGAAAAATAAGTTGAAGCTCTTGAACTTGGATTCACACGGTTTTGATTTCTATCATTTTATAATCTAGAAACTTGGCAACCACTAACTTTTTCAAGCACGCATCTTCAGTCTTGTATTTCTTCTGAAGTGCATCCCACAATTCTTTCAAAGTATTCATAGCAGTGAAGACAATGTACAAGTCATCCTCCAAAGCACTTAGGTTGTAGCCTTTCCAAAGAAAATATGCGTGTTTCCACGCCTCAACAATCATAAACTTCTCATTGTCTGGCATATCGACGGCAGGCACTGGAGGGTCTTCACTGGTGAACTTCTGTATACCAACTGTGGTAAGACAAAAGAACACCCTTTACTGCCATCCTTTGAAGTTGGCTCTAGAAAACTTCCCCGATTTTTCGGTCGGTGGCACAACAGTTCGGCTTGACGTAGCTATCGCCGTTGCCACAACAGTCACAGAAGGATTTCCATTATCAATTGCTATTTTCTCACTGTCAACAACAGAAGAGTTCAATTAATGGTAAAAATTAAACAATAAACAGTATTGTAATTAATAATAAACAATTGGTTTAATAACCAAAAACCAAAGGTTTTATAGACTGTTTCACAAGAAAATGATAAAGTGTTTATGTTCTTCAAATCGTTTCTGAATTTTAATACTCGGATGAAGTTTTATATCTTCAAATCAGAAATAGAAAAATTCAGAATGAGTAGAAAACCACAAAGGTTTTGATCTCCAAAAACAGAATACAGATTACAGTATAAAAATTAATTTCCTTAAGATTGTTATTCAATCTTTATTACTATAATAAATTATGAAATAGTAAATTTTCTGAAACAGAAGAACCCAAACAGAAAATCAGCAGTAACAAAATGTCGAAATAATCAAACAAAATCTGGAAAATAATTTCAGAATGAAATCGAGCCCATTGGATGCACAATGTATCCTTAAAGAAATTATTCCCCTCAAGTACCCGAGGTGTTAGAATATGATCCACACAGGATAGAACAATTTAACTCAGTAGTGTATCGGTACCAAAAAACATCGGTGAACAGCGAACCACTTAATGACTGTAAATCACACTGGAATTTAATTGTGCAGAAGAAGGAGAATAAGTTTAGAAAATTTCGTAAGGAAATATTCTGGGATCAAGGCATATTTATAGTCATTTTCTGGCAATGTCTGAAAAGTTTGAAACCTTTCAGATTTGGAACAGGCGGGAACGATTCCCATTTAAAATATTCTGGAAAAATAATTTAAAATAATTCGGAAAAGAAAGGACCGGTTTGAATCGCGTCGCGGTTCCTGGGTTATTTCGGGTTGAATTTTCATTAATTAATTAAATAATTAAAAGAAATTTTATCCAAAAAGATTAATCAACCAATCGATCTTTGACCAAATCCCAATCCTCAGCCGAAGCTGAGCCGAGCGAGCGACGACTACGACGACGCTAAACTTACCTTATTTCCAACCCATTTAATACCAAGGGAATTGCTTTTCTCAATATAAGAACATTTCCTTTTCTTTCCACCACCAATAAGGGATAATTGCTTTTTCCAAAGCATAAGGGAGCTCACATTCCCTTCACATTTCTTCCCTCCATTTCCCATTCACCAATTTTTTAATTCCAATAATCCCCCACATGAATGGGGAATGGCTATAAGACAAAGAAATGCACGGACGAGTGTGTAATTTACATGCAAGCATAAATTGCATCTGGATAAGTAGGTTTCCCTTTGAACTTTCCGTAGTGAACTTATATCGGATATACTCGGTCAATCGGTAGATTTGATATCTTTGAACTGTTGAGATTTATTGTATACCTAGACAACATAATTCAAACAATCAACCCTTAACCATCTATAGTTCTCACGACTGTGTTCGTTTCAGCCATGAACATCGCCTGGTTTCATGAGTACTTAGAGAATGGGCCTTTACTTTTATTCCACTTGAAGTGGGTTACACTTCACACTCACATAGGTGATTTCTAAACGTGTAATCCTATAGAACATTATCTGGTCATTTCCTACCAGACTTAGCAAATCATTAAGAAGATTTTAACTTTATTGACTCATCAAAAAGCCTTAATGCTTTACCCTGATTTCTGAACAATGTCTTCATCACGAGAATGGGTTGAATTATTTGACAATGTTGAACCTTCATTCATAACTTTGTTTGAGTTCTTTGAACCTAGCTCTTCTCTAGTCTACTAGGTAGAGTTACCGCCATGATGTCTTGTCCTAGGCCTTAACCCCATTCCCTTCGATGATCTTTCAACGGCCTTTCTAAATAGACCTTTTGTAAGTGGATCCGATACGTTATCTCTTGACTTCACGTAGTTAATTGTGATAACACCACTAGAGAGTAGTTGTCTAACGGTATTGTGTCTCCGTGGTATGTGACGAGATCTTTCGTTATACATAACGCTCCCTGCCCTAGCTATTGTCGCTTGACTATCACAATGTATACGTATAGGTGCCAAAGGTTTGGGCCAAAATGGAATATTTTTCAAGAAATTCCGGAGCCATTCAGCTTCTTCACCGGCCTTGTCTAAATCTATAAATTATGATTCCATTGTAGAACGGGCGATGCACGTTTGTTTGGATGATTTCCAAGACACAACTCCACTTCCAATTGTGAAAACATATCCACTCGTGGATTTAACTTCCGATGATCTGGTGATCCAATTTACATCACTATATCCCTCAATCACGGAGGGATATTTGTTATAATGCAGAGCATAGTCTTGGATATGTTTTATATACCCCAAAACTCGTTTCATAGCCATCCAATGTATTTGATTGGGATTAATTGTAAATCGACTCAGTTTGCTAATAGCACATGCTATATCTGGTCGCGTACAATTCATGATGTACATCAAACTTTCCAATACTCTTGGATAGTCTAGTTATGAGTCACTTTTGCCTTCATTCTTTTGAAGTGCATAACTCACGTCAATTGGAGTCTTGGCAATCTTGAAATCCAAATACTTGGACTTGTCAAGTACCTTTTCAATGTAGTGAGACTGTGATAATGCTAGACCTTCTGGAGGCTTGTGAATTCTGATTCCTAAGATCACATCAGCAACTCCTAAGTCTTTTATGTCGAATTTTCTAGCTACCATGCGCTTAGTAGCATTTATATATGCCATGTCTTTGTTCATTATCAACATGCCATCAACATATAAACAAACAATGACTTCATGAACTTGACTATTTTTTAATGTAAACACATTTATCACACTTATTGATGTTAAAACCATTTGCCAACATTGTTTGGTCAAATTTAGCATGACATTGTTTGGATGCTTGTTTAAGTCCATAAAGCGACTTAACAAGTTTGCACACTTTCTTTTCTTTACCAGGAACCACAAAACCCTTAGGTTGTTCCATATAAATTTCTTCCTCCAATTCTCCATTTAAGAATGCTATTTTAACATCCATTTAATAGATTTTAAGACCATACATGGCCGCCAATGCCACAAACACCCTAATAGATGTTATTCTTGTTACTGGCGAGTAAGTGTCAAAGTAATCTAGGTCATTCTTGTTACTGGCGAGTAAGTGTCAAAGTAATCTAGGTCTTATTTTTGTCTATAACCTTTGACAACAAGTCTTTCCTTATATTTGTCAATAGTGCCATCAACTTTCATTTTCCTCTTAAAGATCCATTTCGAACCTAAAGGCTTATTCCCTGGAGAAACATCAACCTTTCCAATGTATGATTATCTAAAATTGATTGAATCTCACTATTGAGTGCCTCTTTTCACTTGGAGTATTTTCCTTTGGTTCTTCTCGTGGTCGTTTAGGTCTTTCACTTGACGACTCACATTCAGTTTTATACGGATAGATATTTTCAAATAGTTCAACATTATCTGATTCAATTACTATATTAACATGAATTTCGGGATTATCAGATTTATGAACTAAAAACCGACATGCTTTACTCTCTGTAGCATATCCATTGAAAACACAATCCACAATTTTTGGTCCGATTTTTACCCTTTTGGGTAAAGGTACTTGCACATTTGCTAAACAACCCCACACTTTGAAATATTTCAAGTTGGGTTTCTTCTTTCCATTTTTCATATGGAATAGATTGCATTTTGTTGTGGGGTACTCTGTTGAGTATTCGGTTAGCTGTAAGGATATCTTTTTCCCACAAACTCTGTGGTAAGCCAGGACTTATTAATAAAGAATTCATCATTTTCTTTAATGTCCGGCTTTTCCTTTCCACAATTTCATTGGATTGAGGTGTGTAAGGGCCAACAGTTTGATGGATAATTCCATATTCCGAACATATTTCTGGAAACGGATATTCGTATTCTCCACCTCTATCACTCCTAATCATTTTGATCTTCCTATTCAATTGATTCTCCACTTCATTCTTGTATTGCTTAATTGCTTCAATTGCTTCATCATTACTATTAAGCAAATAGACATAACAATATTAATTACAATTGTCAATAAAAGTTATAAAGTACTTTTTTCCACCACGAGATGGTGTTGACTTCATATGACAAATGTAGTGTGAATTAAATCTAAAGGATTTGAGTTCCTTTCAACAGACTTATAAGAATGTTTGACAAACTTAGATTCAACACATATTTAACATTTTGATTTATTGCACTTGAATTTAATTAGGCAATACTTCTAAATTAATTAACTTCCACAAGGTTTTATAATTGACATGTCCTAAACAAACATGCCATAAATCATTTGACTCTAAAAATAAGAAGAAGCTAAAATATTATTAATACTGTCAACAACCATCGCGTTGAGTTTGAAAAGTCCCTTTGTGAGGTAGCCCACTCCAACATACATAGCATTCTTGCTTACAATAATTTTGTCAGCTACAAATGCACATTTTTATGCATTCTTAACAAGTAAAGAAGTTGAAACTAAATTTTTCCTAATAGTAGGAACATGAAGAACATTGTTGAGCGTTAACACCTTTCCGGAAGTCATCTTCGGGAATATCTTTCCATAACCCTTAATCTTGGTTGTTGCAAGTATTTCCCATGGAAAGTTCTTCTTTGGAAACAACAACATAGTAAGTCGCAAATGCTTCTTTGATAACACAAACATGTTGAGTGGGTCCAGAGTCAATCCACCACTCCTTCGGATTTCTAACTAAGTTGCATTCCGAAAGCATTGTACACAGATCATCAATGTCATCATTCTTCTCCACTATGTTGGCTTGTCCCCTTTTCTTGTCTTTTTTCGGGATACGACAATCAGGGGCTTTGTGACTAGCGTTTCCACAATTCTAGTAGTTGCCCTTGAATATTTTCATGTTCTACTCCTTAGTCGGTCTAGAAGACCTCTTCATCTTCTTACTTTTTGGAGCAGTACCCTCAACGATATTAGCTCCTATAATCGTTGAATTTCTACGAGACTTCTTCTCGATTGTTTTGTTATCTTCCTCAATCTTGAAACGGATCACAAGATCTTCCAACTTCATTTGTTTGGGTTGATGCTTTAGATAATTTTTAAAATCTCTCCATGAAGGAGGAAATTTTTCAATCATTGTATCCACTTGAAATGCTTCATTCACTACCATACCTTCAACAATAAGATCATGAAAAATAAGTTGAAACTCTTGAACTTGGATTCCAACGGTTTTGTTGTCTATCATTTTATAGTGTAGAAACTTGGCAACCACAAACGTTATCAAGAACGCATCTTCAGTCTTGTATTTCTTCTCAAGTGCATCTTATAACTCTTCGAAGTATTCATAGCACTGTAGATATTGTACATGTCATCCTCCAAAGAACTTAGGATGTAATCTTTGCAAAGAAAATCTGCCTGCTTCCACGCCTCAACAATCATAAACTTCTCATTGTCTGGTATGTCGCCGGCAAGCACTAGAGGGTCTTCACTAGTGAATTTCTTCGTACAAAGTGTGGTAAGCCAAAAGAGAACCCTTTGCTGCCATCCTTTGATGTTGGCTCCAAGAAGTATCTTGTCTAACCTCGTCGAAGTAGTGACGAGGATTTTTAGTTAAAAGATACTCACTGATAAAACATGTACCATAAACTAGCAATAGAACTATACTACAATATAACAGAAAAGAGTACATGAAACGAATATGTAAAGCAATAACTGAGTACTAGAAGAGATCACAATTCAACATTTTCCAATAACTCGACCAATCTTTACCTTAGAGAGAAAACCAATAAGCCATGATAGTCACTCCATAAATTTCATAGTGTGAGGAATGTACTCAGATACCAAGTTAATTGCACGGTAACACCCTTCGTGCATTTATCTCATCCTCACCAAATATGCGTATAACAGTACCAATCGGATGGCAAAAATGCTGGTAACAATAATGACAAAGTAGGAAATACGCAAGTAGCAATAATGATCGAGGGTATACATATGGGTAATGATAATAATACTAGGAGGAAAACATATGAGTAATGAAAACAATTAGGAAAGAAGAATATAAACTTTAACTAACTATCATGGTGGAGGCCTAGATATAGATATAACAAATAAGAAGGGAACACATGATCTTTATAAGTTAACAAGCAGAGGCATGAATACTAACATGGTAGAAGGGATGTACTAAAGTGCAACAAAATAGATATGACATTGATGTAATTATAACACCAGGAAGTTGGCATGGTATTTGTAAGTTAAGCAAGTAGAAGGCATGGGTAATACAACAACAATTGAGATAGAGAACAAAGACAGAATAGTAACGACAAGTCACATAAGAACCATAAGTACGACAATAACAACTCAAGGTAAAAACATGGTATCTACAAGGAAAGGATATCACGACATAATGCATGTACCTCGTCCTTACCTGCACGGAAACACCCTTCGTGCCATGAACTCGTGATAACATAAAATCATGACAATGTAAATGCAATGGCACAACATCACTCTTCATGTTATTACTCTCAAATGAAATGTCACGGCATCACCCTTCGTGCTCTTACACTCACATAACATTGCACGACATCACCCTTCGTGCTTTTACTCTCAAATAATATGGCACGACCTTACCCTTCGTGCTTTTACTCGCAAAAGATGTGGCATGACATCACCCTTCGTGCTTTACACTCTCCCTCACATGATAACATATATATAATGGCATGACATCACCCTCCATGCTTTACACTCTTCCTTACCAATCATATGTATGTCTGTCATGACCCAAAATCCCTCCGAAGAAGTCGTGATGGCATCTAGTCTTTAAAACTAGGTGATGTGAGGTTAGAATTCATGGTTTAACATGTTATATGCCCTACATTTTATGTGTGTTAATGATAAAAATACACTTTTTATGTGCATAATAGAGTCTATTTCATGTGTAGGTGAATTGGAGATGGAAACCGAGCTAAATGGATGTAAATACATCGAAAATACGCTCAAGAGGCGAGGAGGAGTGCACCGGGCTATAGCCGGGCGCCAGAGCCCAAACGCCTGACCCTGCCCGGCGTTAGTAGTCCAAACGCCAGCCTTAGCCTGGAGTTAGCCAGGCGTTAGAGCCCAAACGCCAGCCTAACGCCAGGCACCATGGTCCAAATGCCAGGCCCCTGTTTCGATCAATTCCGAGTTTTGACGAGTTTAAGTGTTTCCCGGTTGGAATAGAAGTATCCTACACGTTTAGGGTTTGTCCTAAACATATAAATAGACCCCTAAAACACAAGTTAAAGAGGATTAGAATACATACGAAGGATTAGAAGAGAGGAAATCATCAGAGTGAAGAAAAACATGTGGATTACTACTCAGCAAAGCAAAAACATTGATTTTTATCTCCTTAGTTCATTACTCTGTAATTCAATTATGCAAGTTATTTTGGATTTGATTCTTATGAACATGTTTAGCTAATTTATTAATCTAGGGTTTTGGTAGAACCCGTTGGTGGACTAACTTGTCATGATATTAATATAGTTTGGTTGATTGTTCATCTCTATTTGTTCAATTACGTTCTTATTGTAGCTAATTGAATGGCCATCAATTAGCTGTGCCTAACTAGTGTGTATCTACGAGAGAGAGTGCATATTTAGGTAATTGTTTGAACAACACCACTCCCAGAGTATAGACGAAAGTCATAATCGAGGGTTTAGAGGTTGGATTGGAGATAACGATACCTCAGGTGCAATCTAAAGTGAACTGTAATGCGATCTAGCTAGCGTAACTTGAAAGAGTGCGTACAACAAATTATCATAATTACTTGAGAGAGATTTATGATAGATAGAGTGTTCATGATTGATAGAGACAACTAATCAGACCATAAGAAGTATCCGAGAAGTAAGTTCATCAACGGGGGAAACCATAACCTTAGACCTTTATCATCATTGTTTACAACACATTGTTAGTAATTGCTAATTATTGTTATTGTCAGTAAATTTAGTAAAACATCACCAATTTATATTAAAAAGTCTTGAGAGAATTGATTGAGTAATAGTTGCGTATTCTAAGGACTTGATTGATATGTAAATTCCCCGTGGGATCGACTCTGGGCATAATACCCCATATTATATTTGCAACGCCCGTTTAGTCTTTTATTAGACATAGTTGAGCGTGATCAAATTTTGGCTTCGTTGCCGGGGACTTAACGATATTATCAATTGAGTTGGAAGAAATACAAAATTCTGAAATATAGTCAATTGTCTTCAAAATTTCATTTTTACATTGAAAGTTTAATGTTTGCTAACGTGTTGAAGGTGCATGCCTAGAAACTCATCGAGGACTGGTGAGTAATTGAAGCCTTATCAGACCTCCAGAAAGTTTTCAGGGCCATAAATCGGACCAACCGGAAAAGCAAACATCAACCACAAATTGAACAAATTGAAACCGACATGGAAGATGCACATAACCAGAACAATCATGGGGATGATGTGGTAGACCCAGTCGCTCAAATAGGGGCAGAGGCTCCTTTATATGACTGGGCACAACCCACAACTGAGAATTTGGCCACGACAATACTGGTTCCTTAGATACAGGCCGAGTCCTTTCAGATAACAAATAATATGCTGCACCTATTGCAGAACAAAAGGCTATTCTCAGGGTCATACATTGAAGATCCCCAACAACACTTGAAAAACTTTCA
>ML408551.1:0-26806 GCA_005239525.1 Nicotiana knightiana | reverse complement strand
TTTAGGAGTCTATTTATAGGTTTAGGGTGAACCCTACCCGTGTAGGAGACTTCTATTTCAATTGGAAAACACTTAAACACGTCAAAACTGGGATTTGGCCGAACTGGACAGCCCCTGGCGTTTGGACCCAAACGCCTGGCTAACGCCAGGCCAGGGCTGGCGTTTCAGCCCAAACGCCTGGCTAACGCCAGGCAGGGTCAGGGTGTTTGGCTCTGTCGCCCGGCTATCGCCCGGGTGTCTCCTTTCGCGTATTTTTCGACGTATTTGCATCCTTTTAGCTCCGTTTCCATCTCCACTTCACCTACGCATGAAATAAACTCCATTAAGCACATAACAAGTGTAATTTTATCATTAATGCGCATAAAATGTAAGGTATATCACATGTTAAACTATGCAATTTAGTCTCGCATCATGCCCCATCCAGGGGTAGAGGTCAGTTCAGTTGAGGCTAGCCCAGAGGCCTCTATATTCAACCCATCCACCACCTTCTCGTGGTGCTCCAATGAGACCTTATTTCAGTGTGATGCCGGAGAGTTCTTACCGCCCACCAGCCATTCATGGTCCCTCCGGTGGGTATCAGGTCATCAGGGGTCTCCTAGTCCTTCAGTGCCATGCCAAAGAGTTCTCATCGTCCCCCAGCTATTCAGGGGTCTTCATCAGGGCAGCAGGCCATGCCTCCAGCAAGGTGTTATGAATATGGGGATTCAGGCCATATGAGGAGGACTTTTCCCAGGTTCTGGGGCAAGGCTATTCAATAGAGTTATCAGCCTGCATTCTCAGCACCGGCGTCCCATCCACCTAGAGGTGGAGGACAGGCTGGTAGAGTTCGTCCCTGAGGTGGAGGCCAGGCAGAGGGAGCTCAGCTAGGTCCTATTCAGTCTAGCGGAGGTCAGCCTTCAGGTACTCCAGCCAGATTCTATGCTATTCTGGCTCGAGCAGATGCAGTGGCCTCAGATGTCGTGATCACATGTATTATTTTAGTATGTGGTAGAGAGGCCTTGTTTTCTGGATGCTCCTCGTGAGTCCCTGGGTTCTCCTATATATGTATCCACTCCTGTTGGTGATTCTGTAGTGGTAGACTGGATTTATCGGTCTTGTGTGATCATATTATGTAGGTTCGAGACTAGAGCGGACCTCCTATTGCTCGATATGGTTGATTTTGAGATTATCCTGGGCATGGATTTGCTATCTCCTCATCATGCCACCTTGGATTGCAATGCCAAGACGGTTACTTTGGCCATGCCTGAGTTGCCTAGGCTGGAGTGGAGAGGTTCCTCGGTTAGTGCAACCAGTAGAGTTATTTCCTTCCTGAAGACTCGACATATGGTCGAGAAGGGTTGTTTGGTGTATCTTGCTTATGTGCGGGACACCACCGCCGAGTCTCCAACGATTGATTCAGAGCCATTTGTTCGAGAGTTTGCTGATATATTCCCTTAAGACCTTCCAGGCATGCCTCCGGATCGTGATATAGATTTCTGCATTGATTTAGCTCCAGATACTCAACCTATTTCCATTCCCCCGTACCGTATGGATCCTAAGGAGTTGAAGGAGCAGCTAGAGGATTTGTTGGCTAAGGGGTTTATCAGACCGAGTGTATCGTCGTGGGGTGCTCCAGTTCTATTTGTGAAGAAGAAGGATGGGTCCATGCGGATGTGTATTGATTACCGCCAGCTGAACAAGGTCACCATCAAGAACAAGTATCCATTGCCGCGCATTGATGATTTGTTTGACAAGTTGCAGGGTGCCAGGGCGTTTTCTAATATGGACATGAGATTGAGCTATCATCAGTTGAAGATTCGGGCCTCAGATGTTCCGAAGACTGCTTTTCGTACGAGATATGACCACTATGAGTTGCTGGTGATGTCCTTTGGATTGACTAATGCCCCGACAGCATTTATGGACTTGATGAATAGGGTGTTCAGACCGTATATTGATTCTTTTGTCATCGTCTTCATTGATGACATTTTGATTTACTCACGTAGCCTGGGAGAGCACCAGCAACATTTGAGAGTTGTGCTCCAGACTTTGCGAGAACAGAAGCTATATGCTAAGCTATCCAAGTGTGAGTTTTGGTTGGATTTTGTGGCATTCTTGGGACATGTGGTATCCGTCGAGGGTATCAAGGTTGATCCTAAGACGATTGAGGCAGATCAGGGTTGGCCACGTCCTACTACAGCTACAGAGATAAGGAGTTTCTTGGGTCTAACAGGCTAGTATCGGCGATTTGTGGAGGACTTTTCATTCATTACAGCCCCAGTGACTAGATTGACT
This sequence comes from Nicotiana knightiana, assembly GCA_005239525.1. Taxonomy (NCBI): domain Eukaryota; kingdom Viridiplantae; phylum Streptophyta; class Magnoliopsida; order Solanales; family Solanaceae; genus Nicotiana; species Nicotiana knightiana. The sequence continues at coordinate 24,535 of ML408551.1, read as the reverse complement.
TAGAAGAATGCTCCATTTTGGTGGTCCGACGAGTGTGAGGCGAGCTTTCAGAAGCTCAAGACAGCATTGACCTCAACACTAGTTCTGATATGGCCTTCAGATTTTGGGATGTATGCAATGTATTGCGACGCTTCACGTGTTGGCTTGGGGTGTGTGTTGATACAAGAAGGGAGAGTTATTGCTTATGCTTCGCGCCAGCTGTAGGTTCATGAGAAGAATTATCCGGTGCACGATTTGGAGTTGGAAGTGATTGTTCATGCTCTTAAGATTTGGAGGCATTGCTTGTATGGGATGTCTTGTGAGGTTTATACAGACCACCACACCTTGCAACACTTGTTCAAAGAGAGGGATCTTAATTTGAGGAAGCGTAGGTGGCTTGAGTTGCTGAAGGATTATGACATCACCATCCTTTATCATCGAGGCAAGGCAAATGTAGTAGCAGATGCCTTGAGCAGGAAGACGGAGACCTCTAGCCTTGGACATTCAATCCTTGTCTAATCGCTTGATGAGATTAGCTCTTTCAGAGCCTCGTCGAGTTCTTGCACATGTTGTTGCTCAGTCTTCGTTATTAAGGGAGATTAAGGCTCGGCAGTATGATGATACACGCTTGGCAGAGCTACGGGAGAGAGTGGTTCAGGGTGGCGCCAAGGAGGTTACTATTGGCGAGGATGGTGTTCTGAGACTTCAGGGTCGTTTGCGTGTTCCTAATGTTGATAGCTTGAGGCAGAGGATTCTAGAGGAGGCACACAGTTCGAGCTATTCTGTTCATCCAGGTGCTACGAAGATGTATCGTGTTCTAAAGCAGCATTTCTGGTGGAGGCGGATGAAGAAAGACATTGTGGAGTATGTGGCTAGGTGTCTTAACTGCTAGCAAGTTAAGTATGAGCACTAGAGGCCAGGAGGCCTACTCCAGCTGATGCCCATTCCTGAGTGGAAGTGGGAGCGAATCACTATGGACTTCGTGGTTGGGTTGTCTCGGACCTTACGGAAGGTTGACGCGGTTTGGGTCATTGTGAATAGATCGACAAAATCGGTGCATTTTATTCCTATGGATACTACTTATACTTCTGAGAGGCTAGCCCAGATTTACATTCGAGAGATAGTCCGGTTGCATGCTGTGCCGGTATCTATTATATCAGATCGAGGTCCTCAGTTCACCTCGCACTTCTGGACAACATTGCACAGAGGGATGGGTACTCAGATAGACCTCAGCACAACATTTCATCAACAGACTGATGGTCAGTCGGAGCGTACAGTTCAGATATTGGAGGACATGCTCCGAGCATGTGTGATTGATTTTGGGGGTCAGTGGGACCAGTTCTTTCCTTTGGCCGAGTTTTCTTACAATAATAGTTATCATTCCAGCATTGAGATGGCTCCATTTGAGGCTTTATATGGTTGGCGATGTCGTTCTCCTATCGGGTGGTTTGAGCATGGCAAGGCTAAGTTATATGGCACGGACCTGGTGAGAGATGCCTTGGAGAAGGTGAAGTTGATTAAGGAGAGGCTCCGCACAGCACAGTCCAGACAGAAGAGTTACGCGGATCAAAGAGCACGTGATGTGTCATTTATGGAGGGAGATAAGGTTCTGCTGAAAGTTTCGCCGATGAAGGGCATTATGAGATTCGGGAAAAAGGGAAAGCTGAGCCCGAGGTTTATAGGTCCTTTCGAGGTATTGAGGCGTGTTGGAGAGGTTTCCTATGAGATTTCTCTACCTCCCAGCTTATCAGGAGTCCATCCGGTGTTTCATGTATCCATGCTCCGGAGATATCACGCCGACTTCTCTCACGTGGTTGATTTCAGCACTATTCAGTTGGATGAGATATTGGGCTACGAGGAGGAGCCAGTTGCTATTATTAATAGGCAGGACCGCCAGCTGAGATCCAAGAGAGTTTCTACTGTGAAGGTCCAGTGGCAAGGCCAACCAGTCGAGGAGGCGACTTGGGAGTCCGAGGAGGACATGCGGAGCAGATATCCACACTTATTCAGCACTTCAGGCATGATTCTAGACTCATTCGAGGACGAGTGTTTGTTTAAGAGGTGGAGAATGTAACGACCCGACCGGTTGTTTTGCGTATTCGGACCACGTTCTCCTAAATAAGACTTCCCGCAGTGGCTTTCAGTGATTCATGACTTGCGGGAATGGGTGGTTCAGAATTCGGAAGTTTGTAGAGTAGTATAGTAACGCTTGGTTTCTTAAGATTAGCTTTTAAGGCAAAGTTTGACTTCGGTCAACATTTTGAGTAAACGACCTCGGAATCGAGTTTTGCCGATTCTAGTAGCTTCGTATGATGATTTCGGACTTGTGCGTATGTCCGGAAGGGGTTTTGGATGACCCGGGAGCGTTTCGACACCAAATAGTGAAAATAAAGTTCCCTTAAGTTCCTAATTTTGTTTGGAACGTGTTTTTGTGTTATCAAGGTCCGAATGGAATTTAGAGACCGGGAATAGTTCTGTTATGTCATTTATGACTTGCTTGCAAAATTTGGTGTCATTCCGAGTAGTATAGGTCGGTTCGGCGCATTGAAATCGAATTCAAGAACTTGAAAATTCTTAAGTTTGACTCTAGGGTTTTTGAGGAGTGATTTTGAGTTTTAGCCTTATTTTGGGTGTTCCGAAGGCTCGAGCAAGTCCGTAATATTATTTAGGACTTGTTGGTATAATTGCGCGGGGCTCGGGTGGGCCCAGGTGCCTCCCGGACACCAAACGGGGCCAAAAACCAGCAGCTTCAACTGTTGGTGCACCAGGTCTGGTGTGACCGCAGGTGCAGTTGCCCAGATCGCAGGTGCGAGACCGCCCCTGCGGTCAAGGTCTCGTAGGTGAGACCCATAAGGGAGAAGTCTAAGATCGCATGTGCGGACCTTTCTCCGCAGTAGCGAGTCCGCTGGTGCGGAAACTCCTCCACAGGTGCAAACCCCAGTCCCTTCGCAAAATTCCACAAGTGCGAGCCTTGGCTCGCAGGTGCGGTCCTCGAGCCGCAGGTGCGAGGTTACTGAAGGCATTGAGCTTATTTAATTCGGGACTTAACCAATTTTCACCATTTCTTCCACACCATAGGCAATTTTGAGAGCTTTCAAGAGGGTATTCGGCAAAGCTACTAAGAGGTAAGTAATTTCCATTTAAATGTTGGTTTATTACTTCAATCTTAGGTAGATTAACACCCAATTAGTGTAAATCAAAGGGGTTAGAGTGTAGACCTTGGGTTGATGAACTTTAGAGAAATTCACCACTTTTCCACCATGAAATCATACAAAAACTATATATTGATGTCCTTAGGCTATGGGTGAGTGTTTTCTTCGAAAATTTCCGGAATCCGAGAATGTGGGCCTGGGGGTGTATTTTGGAATTTGTTCAAGAATGATGAATTAGCTAAGCTAGTAAGATAATTTCATACTTTTGAGTGTATATTAACGTATTTATATAACATTTGACTAGTTTCGAGTCCACGGGTGTATAGTTTGGATTTTCAGGCGCGTTCTTAATATGAGAAGTAGGTTTGAAACGAGGTGAGTCTCCTTTATAACCTTGTAAGAGGGAATTGTCCCCATAGTTAATTATAAATGATTGAATTATCCTTATTTGCGGGGGCTACGCACTCATGAGGTGACTGGAATCCGTGCGTAGCTACTTCTATGTTATGTCGGGTAGTCTTTAGGACTCACAAACATACTTATATGCCTTACTTGTATCCCTGCATGTATTCCTAGTCTATTAATATTATCCTTGAACTAGCATGGGAAATGGAAGGTTACATTAAATCTTGTTGTTGCCATGATTCTTGTTTTCCAAGTGTGAACTCTATATATCCTGAATTTCTTGAAAATTCTGTGTATGTATATAAGCACCCGTGTCGCATGTATGATTCGTGAACGAGGTAGATTATATTATGTCAACCGCGTTGCATGATCGATTCGTGAGCAGGGTAATAGATGTATGGTTCGAGTCGTTCGATCCTTCGGCAGTGCACAATTAATTTTTGTGTCGCTTCGGCCGTACGCCTCGGCATACTATATGATATGTATTTGATTGAGAGTCTTATTATTGTTATCAAATGAATTGTTCTGTGTGGAAGGGGACGTTGGACTTTTATTATAGTTGTTATTTCGCACTTGCGGTAGGTGGTAGTTCATATACTTGATATTCCATGTCTACTTGATTTAAAAAATTTGCTGATCCTGATTAAATCTGTCTAATTATATTATTTTTAATGACCCTAGTGAGTAATACGTCTACGTCTCGTCACTACTTCTTCGAGTTTAGACGAGATACTCACTGGGTACGTATTTTTTTATATGTACTCATGCTACTCTTCTGTACTTAATTGTACATGTTCTGAGGCTGGTGCATCTGGTTATCATACCGGAGCGCGATCGTGAGGGTACTTTCTGGATTAACCTACACGGTGAGCTGCTCTTCCTGGCGTTCCTCAACAGCACTGTGGAGTTTCTATTATTTTTGGATATTTCTGTCTACCCCTTTCAGATAGTTGTATATTTTTTTTGTCTACTTTGTATATTCCACTAGTCGCCTGTGAACTTGTGACACTAGGTCTTGGAACACGTAGTTGGTTTTATAATATTTTTCCTATACTACATATGTTGGCAAACGATCTTTTGAGTTCATTTAATCAAGTTGCATCACTTGACCGTTTTCTTTAAATGATTTCTAAATCAAAAATTTGACAAGTACTTAAATATTTAAATAAGTAAAGTAATCTTGCTAGTAAACTGATGTTGGCTTGCCCAACTCGGTGTTGGGCGCCATCACGACCTGAGTTGGAATTTGGGTCGTGACAGTAATCTATTCGATAGTCGAGCCATTTTGAGAGTAATCTCTCCAATAGTCGAGCCACATTGAGAGTAATATCTCCGATAGTCGGGGCACATTGAGAATAATCTCTCCGATAGTCGAGCCAGAGTAAGAGATTACTCTCCGATAGTCGGGTCATTTTGAGAGTAGTCTCTTCGGTAGTCGAGCCACATTGAGAGTAATCTCTCCGATATTTAGAAAGAGATGAGTATTCATCCCTTCACACCTAAAATTATATTTTTCATGCATGGAGGAATCTACTCTTACTTTGTTGACCTACAAAAGAAAAAGACAACAAAAAAAAAACACAGAAGAAGAAAATTACCTTGAGCTTGCTTCCTAGCCGTGAAAATATGGAGACAAGGTAGCGTTCAAATGCTTTAATTCAATTCTCAACAAACATAGAGGTATGGGGTTTATATAGATCTCCAAATACGTCTATTAGTGGAATGATTTTCGGTGTGGGATCATGTAAAAGGCGGTGACTACTAGTCTACTAGTACATGCTTCCGACATGGACTTGGTGGGAACTCTTCCGTATTTAAATATAAGTCAACCAAAGGTATTTGGTTTAGAAAAGGATTAGGAAACATTCGACATCAAGCTGTGTGGTAAAATAGGATATGTACGCATTCATTAGAAATAATTATTACTTATGACTCTTCAACGGATTTATGAGTAAGAATTTCAAATGAAAAAGGTGGTCACGTGCCATCAATGTTTCAGTAAAGCAAAAGTTAAAATCATTGTTCAACTCAAAAATTTCAAGCTTACGTGGATTTCCATTGTCATCTTAAAAAATGAATTTCTATTATAAGCAAATTTCAAGCAACCGACGAGATTTTTTCATTACAAATAAATTGCAAAGGCTAGTAAACTGGGGGTTCAAAATCATTCCATTTGATGTCTTCATAATATTTTAATCCTTGTCTTAAGTCCGACATGTGAACAACCGGCAATTTTAAAGTAAGGGGCATTTGTAGACATTTAAATTTTATTGAATTTAAGTTAATAAAATTATTTGGACTATAATTTAAATTCAAAATATATTAGCCTAAATAAATAGTGTCCTAATATAGTTGGATTAATTATTCAAGTCCATAAATATTGACTGGTCTAGACCATTTAATTGGGCTAAAGTGATGAGCCCACTTCATTAAGCCGAAGGTATCACCTTCCTAGGGGCCCAATTTGGTGTCATGTGTCAAATGATGTGGCACGCCAAGTCAAACGGAAGAGCCAATGAGATCGCCACATGTCAAAATGAAAGACATGCCAAGTCAAATTACATGGCCAATGAAACTGCGCTACATGTGCAAGTGCCATGTTCTGGCCAATCAAATGCGAACATGTCACACTTCAATTTGATTGGTTGGAAAGACTTTGTTCTTATCATAACTCCTCCCTTTCACAACTATAAATAGGGGATTTTCGTAACCCATAAAAGACACCAGAAGTTATAACAAGAAGCAAGAGAGAGCTCGTGGATCAAACATCGCAAATTTCTCTACAAGTTTCAAGCTTTAAGCAATCAAGTTCAAGTTCAAGCTCAAGAACAAAGAACAAGTCAAGATTCAAGGAGTACGAGTTCAAATCAAAGTTCGTGCTAATAGAATTCAGGATCATCGTTCGAGGAAACAAATATAGATTCAAGATCAAGCTCAAAGGCCCTTGAATTGTTTTACTATTGGAAATAAGAATCAGAGGATTCATAGAGATTGTACACTCAAATAATTGAAATCAAATACTACGATAGTTGCAATATTTTCGGTCTTGATTTTGTTTTCTCGACGCAATTTATTGTCTACACCTTCCAATAGATAGAAAGCTGAGAAATAAATTTTGTATTGCCTTGATATGCCGGTTACAATGTGTCTATTGAATAAGAAACTTTCCCTTTATATAGTAGGGGAGGTTTACCCCTAGTACAATTCCAAAAATATAAAAATCCTCCTTGTACATCGACTGGTACGCTACCGGCATCAGGTTTACCCCTGAACTTTTTGTTTTTTATGACTATTGTTGCAAAATCAGTTATTAATGAGAAATGTGTCAAGAATAATTCCAAAGAGATGGTCATGATATGTTTCTTATATTAGATATGTTGACTAATATTTTTCTTGAGGGAACGTTTATGTAATAAACCTGGGGTCGTTAGACTCCCTCTCTGTTGTACGATTACTATTCAGTAATATACTACTATAGTGGTACCTTTTTGTTAATTACTTCTGCGATCCAATTTATGTGGCAGATTTGACTGGCCACGAAATCTTAAAACAAAGAAAAATTCTGTATGGTCTAAAATAAGCCATAAAAATTTATATAGCTGTAAATCATCTTATTAAGGATAAATGACAAATTTAAAGTTAAATTGTTTCTAAATAACGAATTATGACGTTCTTTTTGAGATAAAATAAAAAGAAAAGTATATGACATTTGTGCGTCAACGAGCTGTTACTAGAATAAAAATGGTTTTCTAATTTGATACTAATTCCAAGAAAATATATTAGAGTTAATACCCTTAAACCCCCTTGAACTATCACATTTTTGTCAGTTTTCTATTTAAACTATTCAGTGTCCCCAAAACCCCCCGAACTATATTGCCCTTCATATTAAAACTCCCTCGTTGCTGACATGGCATAACTTGTGTAAAAACTCGTTTGGAAACACGTGGCAGCTGAAAAAAGCCATCGAAATGGCTCACTTGACCGAAAATAATGGCTAATTAGACTAACCCTTTTTCAAATTCATTTTTGAATAAATATTCTCCTTATTTCAGTTATATTCACCTTTCCTACTCATTTTTTTTCACCGTTCTTCCTTTTTTTCCTTTCTTCTTTATTGTTACGACAGAAACATCTCTCCGAAACACATCGCGACGACGCATAGTCCCTACAACTAGGTAAGCATAACAATTTACGGAAGTATCAATAATGGAAGGAAAAATTACACTAACTGCAATAGATACTGAATAAACAAAATAAAAAAGTCGCTCTGCATGTATAGTAACCAAAACACTAAACGTATACCGCTTTCCCAAAATCTGGAACATCAAGAGTCACAAGCTACAAAAGGAAGTAGTACCTTTATATACCAGAGTCTAATAAAAATAAATACAGGAAGTGTTTGACACGGGGGAGACTAGAGAGGGACTCCGAGGTCTGCGGACGTGGCAAATATTCCTTGAATTCTCCAAATCTATCTCGGCTCACTGATAATGTGGCAAATAATGAGCACCTGGATCTGCACACAAAACATGTGCAGAAGAGTAGCATGAGTACACCATAATGGTACCTAGTAAGTGCCAAGCCTAACCTCGGTCGAGTAGTGACGAGGTCAGGTCAAGCCCACTGGTATAATATAAATAAAGTAGGTGAATATAACATTATAATAAGAGATTGGAGTTCAACAAGGATAACATAATGAAATAACAGTACAACACACAAGGATAAACAACATGAGATCTCTCAGGATACCATCTCGTAGTTCCAAAAGTAAATGTGCAGGGAGGACTCCCGAGGTACCTCCTCGTAGACTTAAAATTAAATGTGCGGGGGGATCTCCCCGATACCGTCCCGTAATCCCAAAGTAAACATGTAAGGAGATCTCCCGGGATACAGCTCTGACAATGAAGATAATAGGTACATCAACCAAATCCACAGTTTAGACTAAGTACAAGTCAAGAAAAAGAAACATTAATTCACTAATCATGCTACAAACAGTTCAGTTAAGCAATTAATACACATAGGCATGCTATTCTATGCTAACATGATAACTACACATGCTAGTATACTCAATAAAGATAAAAATAGGTAATTACTCAAAAAAATCAGGTATTTGCAACAAATAGCTCGTGTACGTACTCGTCACCTCGTGTACACGATGCTTACATATCAATATCAATACCAAATCCTAATGGGATTTCCCCCACACAAGGTTACGCAAGCCACTTACCTCGAACAAAGCTAAATTAATCAGTAGCTATGCTTTCCCATGAATATCTGATTCCGAATGGCTCAAATCTAGCGAAAATAAATTACATACCATAAATATAACTATAAGAACTAATCTAATCAATGAAATCTAAGCTAAAGCAAGAAATTAGGAAATCATCCCAAAAAGTCTCCCCGGGCCCACGTCTCAGAATTGGGTAAGAGTCAAAAAATATGAACACCCATTCACTCACGATCCAACCATATAAAAATTACACGAATCCGACCTCAACTCCCCTTTCAAAACTCAAAATTATAGTTGAAGAAATTCTTCCCATTTTCCCCAATTTCAACCCCAAAATCCAAAATTAAAGATGTAACAAAAGATATATTAGGGGGGTATAACCAAAATAGAGTGTAGAATCATTACCCAATCGATGTTTCTGAATATCCCTCAAAATCTCGTCCAAATCCGAGCTCCCAAACTCAAGTTTTGATAAAAATGTTCAAACCCTCATTTTTAAATGATATAAGTCTGCGCAGGCATTTCTTCTTTGCAAACGCGACCAAACCCTCGCGTTCGCGAAGGACAAACTTTCCTTCAGATCTAGACCTTCTTTGCGAACCCGAGAACCACCCCGCGAACACGTTAGCTTACGTTGCTTGACCCTACGCAAATGTGGGACCCTCATCGCGAACACGTAAGCTAATCACTTGGAGCCCTATCTGACCATTCCTCTATGCGAACACGAGGAACATATCGCGAACGCGTAGGCTAAAGGATCAACACAATCGCGAATGCGGGAATCACATCGCGCACGTATAGAATAACACAACCGGTCTCCCAGATACCTTACGCAAACGCGAGACCTCTCTCGAATGCGATGAAGGAACCAACAAAATGACACTAGATTTTTCAGCAATTTCCAGCAAGTCCAAAATGATCCGTTAACCACCCGAAATCAACCCGAGGCCCCCGGAGCCTCAACCAAACATACCTACCAGTCCTAAAACACCATACAAATTTATTCTAGCCCTCAAATCATATTAAACAATGCCAAAAATACAAATCACCCTCCAATTCAAACTTAATGAACTTGAAACTTCCAATTTCTACAACTAATACAGAAACCTATCAGACCACGTTCGATTGAACCCAATATTTACACACAAGTCATATTCAACCTTACGGACATACTCCAACTTTCGAAATAGGAATCCGACCCCGATATCAAAAAGTCCCCTACCGTTCAAAATTTCAAAAAAATTGACTTTCGCCCCTAAGTCCAAAATCACCCAACGGTGCTAACGGAGCCGACGAAACTCTATTCCAGAGTCTTCTTCACACAGTTTTGACTACAGTCAAAATCCTAAGACTTAAGCTTCTATTTTGGACTAAGTGTCCCAAAACACTCTGAAACTGCAACCAACAACTCCCATCAAGACACATAAGTAGAAAGAGATACGGGGCTATAACTCTCAAAATGACCGGCCGGGTCGTCACATCCTCCCCCTCTTAAAATAATTGTTCTTCCTCGAACGATTATAGAGACATACCTGAAGCGGTGAAAAGATGAGGATAACGACTGCATATCATGCTCGATCTCCCAAGTCGCTTCCTTGACCGGCTGACCCCTCCACTGAACCTTCACGGAAACAATGCTCTTTGACCTTAGCTCTCTGACTTGCCTGTCAAAAATAGCCACTAGCTCCTTAAGATGAGATAGATCCTTGTTCAACTGGACTGAGCTGTAATCCGACACATGAGCCGGATCACCGTGATAATTCTGGAGCATAGAAACATGGGATACCGGATGAACTCCAGCTAGATTGGGAGGTAAGGCAAGATCATAAGCAACCTCCCCAACACGCAGTAACACCTCAAAGGGACCAATGTCCATTGGGCTCATCTTGCCTTTCTTCCCGAACCTCATAACGCCCTTCATAGGCGAAACCCGGAGCAACTGCTCTCCAACCATGAATGCAACATCGGGAACCTTCCGGTCTACATAACTCTTCTGTCTGGACTAGGCTGTGTGAAGTCGATCCTGAATCACCTTCACCTTATCCAGGGCATCCTGAACCAAGTCTGTACCCAATAATCTAGCCTCGCCCGGCTCGAACCAATACACTGGGGACCGACACCGCCTACCATACAGAGCCTCATACGGTGCCATCTGGATGCTCGACTAATAACTGTTGTTGTAGGAAAACTCCACAAGTGGTAAGAACTGATCCGACGACCCTCCAAACTCTCTCACACACACACGAATATATCCTCTAATATTTTAATAGTGCGCTCGGACTGTCCGTCCGTAAGAGGGTGAAATATTACGCTCAGCTCCACTCGAGTACCCAACTCATGCTATATAGACCTCTAGAACCGTGATATAAACTGCGTACCCTGGTCAGAGATGATAGATACCGGTATGCCATGAATCGTGACGATCTCGCAGATGTAAATTCGAGCCAGCCGCTCGGAGGAATACGTGGTAATCACAGGAATGAAATGAGCTAACTTGGTCAGCCTCTCTACAATCACCCAAACTACATCAAACCTCGCTGAGTTCGTGGGAGTCCAACAACAAAATCCATAGTGATCTGCTCCCATTTCCACTCCGGAATCTCTATCTTCTAAAGCAACCACCCGGTCACTGATGGTCATACTTCACCTACTGGAAATTTAGACACCAAGCCACATATTCCACTATGTCCTTCTTCATCCGCCTCCACCAATAATACTGCCTCAAGTCCTGATACATATTTACGGCACCCGGATGAATGGAGTACCACAAACTGTGAGCCTCCTGGAGAATTAACCCATGTAAACCATCTACATTGGGCACACTTAACCTGCCATGCATCCTCAATACACCATCATCCCCAATAGTAACCTCCTTAGCATCACCGTGCTGGACCGTGACCTTAAGGACAAGCAAATGAGGGTCATCATACTGACGCTCCCTGATACGATCATAAAGAGAAGACTGGGAGAACACACAATCCAATACTCAGCTCGGCTCAGAAATATCCAATATCAAAAACTAGCTGGCTAAGGCCTGAACATCCAACTCCGACGGCCTCTCTGCTGCTGGTAGATATGCTAAACTCCCCAAACTCTCTGCCCGGTGACTCAAAGCATCGGCCACCACATTGGCCTTCCCCGAGTTTTACAAAATGGTGATATCATAGTCCATAAGTATCTCATAACCTGCTGATAAGTAATATCCATCTCTAACTCCCTGGCCATACTGATCCAGATACTGGGTGGAGTCCCTCAATAAACCGACGGACCCTCTCTCAAACTGTGGCAAATAAGGTCGGTGCATGTCGGGCCAAATCACTTAAGCGGACTACATACTTTGAGCATTAAGGTGGTAAAATAAAGCCCACTTGTCTTCGCTACGCCCATAGCCTGGTCGACTTAGACCCTCTGCTCAGGAGTACGGGATGCGAGAGTCTGTGCCCCTCCCCCGGCCTGAGATGTGGAAGGAGCTAGTGGGATCAATACAGCCTGAGCTAAGGTGCTGAATATGATCATGAACTGGGCTAGAGTCTCCTGGAGGGCTGGTGCAGCATTATGCACCTCAGGTGCCTGCCCTCCAACTGGACCTGCTGGGGGCTCCTATGCCGTAGCTCGCGCGGGTGCTCTAGCTCCACCGCGTGGTCGTCCTCTACCCTGGCCCCGACCTATAGCGGCTCTAGCAGGGGGCACAGGTTCCTGGTCATCAGATACTCTGGTACAGGTCCTCACCATCTGTGAGAAAAATGGCATATAGAAGTTTAGAATTTGATGTCAACAAATTCCGCACGACAAGGAATCAGAGAAGTATAATTTTTCCTAACAGTTCCTTCGCCTCTCGAATATAAGTACAGACGTCTTCCGCAAGACTCTAATAAACCGTCTTGTGACCCACGACACCTACAAACCTAGAGTTCTGATACCAACATGTCACAACCCAAACATCCCTCCAAAACATGTCGTGACGACGCATAGTCCCTATGACTCGGTAAGACTAACAATTTACGGAAGGATCAATAATGGAAGCAAAACTTAACAACTAACTGCAATAGATACTGAATAACCAATAACAATGCCGCTTGGCATGTATAGTAACCAAAACACTAAACGTACACAGCTTTCCAAAAACCCGGAACATCATGAGTCACAAGTTACAGAATGAAATAGTATCTCTATACTCCAGAGTCTAATAAAAAGAAATACAGGAAGTGTTTGACATGGGGGAGAATAGAGGGGGACTCTAAGGTCTGCGGACGTGGCATATATACCTTGAAGTCTCCAAAGCTGCCTCGGCTCACTGATGATGCGGATGATAATGAGCACGCGGATCTGCACACAAAACATGTGCAGAAGAGAGCATGAGTACACCACAAGGTACCTAGTAAGTGCCAAGCCAAACCTCAGTCGAATAGTGACGAGGTCAAATCAGACTCACTGGTATAAAATAAATAAAGCAGGTGAATATAACATTATAATAAGAGACTAGAGTTCAAAAAGGAAAACAGAATGAAATAACTTTACAACACACAAGGATAAACAACAGGGGATCTCCCGAGATACCGTTTCGTAGTCCAAAAAGTAAATGTGCAGGGAGAACTCCCCAAGTACCTCCTCGTAGTGCATATCACACTTAAATTGCAGGGGGATCTCCCGGATACCGTCCCGTAGTCCCAAAGTAAATACACAGCTCATACAATGAATATAATAGGTACAACAGGAAAATCGACAATCTAGACTATGTACAAGTCAGGAAAAAGAAACAAGAATTCACTAAGCATGCTCCAAACAATTCAGTTAAGCAATTAAGACATGTAGCATGCTATTCTATGCTAACAGGATAACTACACATGCTAGTATACTCAATAAAGGTGAAAACAGGTAATTACTCAGTAAAATCTGGTATTTTCAATAAATAGCCTGTGTACGCACTCGTCACCTCGCGTACACGGCGCTCACATATCAATATCACTACCAATCCTAAGGGGATTTCCCCCGCACAAGGTTAGGCAAGTCACTTACCTCGAACAAGGCTAAATCAATCGGTAGAAATGCTTTTCCCATGAATATCCGACTCTGAATGACCCAAATCTATTATAAATCAATTACATACCATAAATATAGCTATAAGAACTAATCTAATCAATGAAATCTAAGCTAAAGCAAGAAATTAGGAAATTGTCCCAAAAAGCCTCCCCCGGCCCACATCTCGGAATCGGGTAAGAGTCACAAAATATGAACATTCATTCACTCACGAGTCCAACCATATAAAAATGACTCGAATCCGGCCACAAATCCACTTTCAAAACTTGAAATTTTAGTGGAAGAACTTCTTCTCATTTCCCCGAATTTCAACCCCAAAATCCGAAATTAAAGATGTAATTACTGATAGATTATTGGGGTATAACTAAAATAGAGTGTAGAATCATTACCCAATCGATGTCTCTGAAAATCCCTCAAAATATCGTCCAAATCCGAGCTTCCAAACTCAAGTTTTGATAAAAATGGCCAAACCCTCATTTTTTAAATGATATAAGTTCGCCCAAGCATTTCTTCTTCGTGAACGCGGCCAAACCCTCACGTTCGCAAAGCACAAACTTTCCTTCAGTTCCAGACCTTCTTGGGGAACACGAGAACCACCTCGCGAACGCGTAATCTTACCTTGCCTGACCCTATGTGAAGACGAGACCCTTATTGCGAACGCGTGGGCTAATCACCTGGAGCCCCATCTGACCGTTCCTCTACGTGAACGTGAGGACCATATCGCGAATGCGTAGGCTAAAGTATCCACACCATCGTGAATGCGAGAATCATATCACAAACATGTAGAACAACACAGCCGGTCTCCCATATACCTTACACGAACGCAAGACCTCTCTCCCAAACACGATGAAGGAAACCAGCAAAATTACACCAGATTTTTCAACAATTTCCAACAAGTCCAAAATGATCCGTTAACAACCCCAAATCAACCCGAGGCCTCCGGGGTCTCAACAAAACATACCTACTAGTCCTAAAACACCATACAAACTTATTTGAGCCCTCAAATCACATCAAGCAATGCTAAAAACACAAATCACCCTCCGATTCAAACTTAATGAACTTGAAACTTCCAATTTCTACAACTGATGTCAAAACCTATCAAATCACGTCCGATTGACCCCAAATTTTACACACGAGTCATATTCGACCTTACGGAGATACTCTAACTTCCGCAGTCAGAATCAGACCGAGCTACCAAAAAGTCCCCTACCGGTCAAAATCTCAAAAAATTCAACTTTCGCCATTTCAAGCCTAAATGAGCTACAGACTTCCAAAATATAATCCGGATACGCCCCTAAGTCCAAAATCACCCAACGGAGCTAAAGAAGCTGACAAAACTCCATTCTAGAATCGTCTTCACACAGTTTTGACTATGATCCAAATCCTAAGACTTAATCTTCTGTTTAGGTACTAAGTGTCCCAAAACACTCTGAAATTACAACCAACACCTCCCGGCAAGACACATAAGCAGAAAGAGACACGGGGGAAGCAGTAAACACGGGATCAGAGCTATAACTCTCATAGTGACCGGCCGGATCGCCACATATATTTTCACCTTCTTCTTCATTTTTTAACATTTTTTCTTCTGTTCTCCATATGGGTTTCCTCTGGAAAAAAAATTCATTCTCTTGTTTCCTCTAAAATGATTTATTCTCTTTCTTTTTTTAGTCTTCTTTCATATCTTATACATATTGTTGAAAGAGTATCAATTTAAATCTTCTTATTAAACTCAACCCCTTGTAGAGAATAAAGTTGAATCTTTTGAACCTTATTTATGTAATCTGGAATTAGAGAATGAAATTGTTGGCCAATTGAAATTTTATTTGTGAAATTTTATTTTGTTATCTAAAATAAGTCATACAAAATTTGTGTTGTTGTAAATCATCTTATTAAACATAAAATAAAATTTAAAGTTAAATTATTTCTAAATAAGAAAGTACGACATTCTTTTTGGGATAGAATAAAAAGAAACGTATATGACATTTGTGAGTCAAAGAGCTATTACTACTACAAAAGACATAGTTGTCTAATTTGTTACTAATTCCAAGATAATATATTAAGGTTGTTTTACCCTTAAAACAAATAATAATTAAATTAGTACGTGATTTTAAGGATACGTAGATAGATTCAACATAAGCAATCAAGAATGTTAGATAAACGAAATAAAGATATAACAAATAACCAAACCAATTGAGAGGTTAAGTACGCGCTCGAATTTAAGCTTAATAGTAGTTTTGCCCTCGACCGAACCCTCGATTAGAAGCCAAATGTATATGGAGAACTATGATAAAAATGAGAACCTTCCAATAGCTAGAAAGCACAGAAATTAATTTTGTATTGCATTGATATGCGTGTTACAATGTGTCTACTGAATAAGAAACTTCCCTTTTATATAGCAGGGGAGGTTTACCCCTAGTACAATTCCAAAAAATGTAAAAATCCTCCTTGTACATCAATCATTGGTACGCTACCGACATTAGGCGAGATTCGCGCTGTGATATCATGTTGGAAGCAGATATTTTGACCCTCTGTTAGTCATGTGCAACCGTTTGTAATGCTTTCCGAGGTCTTGGAGCTTGTTCTAGATTTGGGGGGGTGCTGTCTTGTCAGGTCCGATGGCGAGCACCCTATTTCAGCCTCGAACCAAAGAGTTCTTAGATTCGGTCTCTATCTCATACATTCATAATTCATTTCATTCACCGAGAACTCGGGGTGCGTGCTGACCCCGATTTCACCCATGTACGAAGATAAAGATGAGTTTATGAAATCAGAACTGGTAATAACCATCAATTTTCCTTGCGGACACTGAATTCATTGAGCGAAAAGTAAATCAAAATGGAGTAACTACTATAAAACTTCTTGTATTTGTAAATATTATTAGTAGCTACTGATTGTGATACCAACATTGACAACGACGACAAAAATTACAATAATGAATTCAACACAAACAATTATAAGATGAATTGTTAATTATGAAAAAAGGAATTGATTACGTCAGAAGAGTTTGTAACCGGACTAGCTTAAATAATATTCACGAAGATAGCAAAGATTATTTTTCTATATCGAAGTTAAGAAAGTTGAGGATCACTATATTTTTCCTACTAAGTCTAAACAAATAAAAAAGGAACTCTTAAGTACATAATATGATTATATTGATGCTTCCTATTGAGCTGAGAACATATTGATTATTAACAAACTATGATAAGAACCAGGTTTCAAGGTCTAGTCTGGCAATATGCCCAGACTACTGTAACCATATGCCTAAGTGAGTATGATGAACGTCAAAAGAACCAGGTTTACAGTAGGCTAGCTAAAGTTACCGAGTCACACATAGAAGACCAGCATTCCCATGCGAGCAGGGATTCCTAGAAGATCATGTCCATGCAAATGGAATACATGCTTTGGAGAACTCGTGTAACAAAAGGAATATGCGTATATGGATAATACTCATGGGAAGCAAGAAGGGTGAAAGTTGGAGTCAAATAAGGTACCTAGACTATGGGGAAAAGGATTTTCTTTACCAAAATATTTTGGGTTTGAAGCATTAATTGAATTGACCAACCTTGCACCTATAAAAGAAGATATTTTGCCACAATTCAATACTACTGCTATTAAGAGAAATTGTGAGCACACTTTTGACAATAGCAAGAAAATAAGGTACTTCTGAAGATCCAACTCAATCAACTGAAGACCAAGTTCTTGAAGATGAAGTTACTCGATTCTTTCGTTGTTAGGTTTAGTCTTTTGTTCTGAATTGTAGCCTATCTGCTTTCGTAGAAGTTTTATAGTATGTTATTATTACGGCTTTATTTTTGGTAGCTTTCTTGGCTAGAGTTAGTACAAAAAAGGGTTGCTACAATTGGGTCGAATGTAGGGGTTGGGGTACTAGATATAGTCCCCCTTGGTTATTGAGTTGTAACCTAAGAACTGCTCTTTGAAGATAGTGGAGATTTGAGAAAAATCCTACTAGGTAGGTCGTAATTTTTACTCCCTTGAGCAAGGAGGTTTTCAATGTAAAAATCTGTGTTGATTATTTTTACGCAATTATTTTTGTTTGAGTGTGTTGAATTAGTTGAAAGAATCATGGTCTTTGAAAACACAAAAAATCAGACAAGACATAATTCAACCTCTGCCTTCTTGTGTTTAAGTGTAGTGTAAATTAACAATTATTAGCAGAGCAGGTTCTTTCATAAAAGACTACCAGCTTGAAAGGATCTACAATGATTGTACCACCGAATTCTCAAGAAGGACAATCAACCGTTAGGCCACTAGTGTTCTATAAAAAATACTACATATGGTGGAAGGAAGGGATGTGTGATTTCTTGGAAGTGAAAGACCTGGAACTCTAGGAAATTATTGAGAAGGCACCGAAAATTCAATGTTTTTTGATGACAAGGGTGTCCCCACAGGACCAAATCCAAGAGATAAATTCTCTAAGAATGATGTTAACGTTCTTGATATGAGAAACTGGCCCTGATGAATATAGAAGAATATCTGCCTACAAAGATGAAAAAGCTATATGGGATGCCCTGCAGTGTGCTCATGAAGGTATCTCTCAAGTAAAGTAGTCAAATATTGACATACTAATTAGGAAATATGAATTGTTCAAGATAAGCGAGGGCGAAACTATCATTGAGATGCATACTAGGCTGACTGCCTTTATTGATAAATTAATATCTCTTGGAGAAGTGATTCTCTGAAACAAAATTGTAAGGGAACTTCTGAGCATATTTCCCTCATCATGTGATAGCAAGGTGAATGCAATCATTAAAGCAAGGAATATGATTACAATGACTCTTGATGATCTGATTTGAAATCTAGAGACCTATGAGCAAAATCTAAATCGGTATCACCTGGATCAACAAACTGAACCTCGCAAGACAAAGAACTTGATGCTCAAGACAACCCACAAACAGGACACTGACGAAGATGATGTGGCATTGTTGACTCGACGTTTATAGAGGGAAATAAAGAAAGGTGGTTTCTTGAAGAACAGTAGCTCATAAAAATCCAAGACTATGGAGAAGAACAATAATAATAATGTCGATGCCTTCTACAAGTGCGGAAAGTAAGACCACTTCATCAAAGATTTTCCCATGTGGGAACTTCTATAACGATCTGACCGGTCGTTTTACTTTCTAGAACCTCGTTCTCCTAAATAAGACTCCCTGTATGTGCTTTTACTGTTTTATGACTTGCGGATATGGTTGGTTCGTGATTTGAAAGGGTTCGGTTTGAAATCGGAACAATTAGTTCCTTAAGTTGTACTTAAAAGGCTAAGTTTGACTTCGATTAACATTTTGAGTAAACGACCTCAAAATCAGTTTGTATGATGATTTTGAACTTAGGCGTATACTCTGATCGGGTTTTGGATGACCCGGTAGCGTTTCGACGCTTAATGTTGGATGTTGGTTCTTTGAAGGTTTTTGAAGTTCTTTAAATTTTGTTTAGAGTATTTTTTTTGTGATATCGAGGTCCAAATGGAATTCCGAGACAAAAAATTGTTCTGTAATGTCATTTAAGACTTGCACGCAAAATTTGGTGTCATTCTGAGTAGTTTAAGTATGTTTCGGCGCATTGGGAGTAAATTGAAGAACTTGAAGTTAATATGTTTGATTGAATTGGTTTTGGGGTGTGATTCTTAGTTTTAATGTTTTTTAGGCATTCCGAGAGTTTGAGCAAGTTCATTTTATGATTCCAAACTTGTTGGTATATTCGGGCGGGGCCCCGGGTCCCGAGTGTCAATCAGACGAGGATCAGACAAATTAGAAATTAGGAGCAATAGCTGAAGCTCCCAGCTGTTGTCATAATCGCACCTGCGCTTGGCCAGCAGCAGGTGCGAGCTCGCAGAAGTGACCAAAGAAGAGAAACCCAGGATCCGCAGGTATGCCCCAACCTCTGCAGAAGCGGGACCCTGTCCATAGAAGCAGAGCCAGCCTGCCTGGGCACTTCCGTAGAATCGGACTTTTGTCCGTAGAGGTGACAACGCAGGTGCGGCCCTGCAACTGCAGGTGCGAGATCGCTGGAGGCAGTGAGGTGTCTTTTAAAATGGGACTGAGTCATTTTGGCTCATTTATTTCCATTGTTCGGCGATTTTTGAAGCTCTTAGAGAGGAGATTTCATCTAGCACTTTGAGGTAAGTAATTTCTATACAATGTGTGTTAAATACATAGTTTATGGGTTGATTATAACATGTAAATTAGTGAAAAATTATGGGTTTAGATGAAAACCTAGGTTTTTGATAAAAATGAGATTTAATCATGAAATGCGTTATGGAATCTAGTAAAAATTATATATTTGAGTTCATGGGGTTATGCGTAACAAAATTCTTCAAAATTTTCGGAATCCAGGCACATGGGCCCGGGGGTGAATTTTAAGACTTTTGCAAAGTGGCTTGGGAAATCACTTAGATAGTTGGGATATGAACTTGTAATCATGTATTAATTGTTTTAAATAACATTTGACTACGTGTGAGTTGTTTGGCGCCAAATTGAGGGTTTGGGCACAATCTTGGACCGAAAAGTAGGCCTTGAGACGAGGTAAATCTCTTTTCTAACCCTGTAAGACGAAATTAACCCCATAGGTGAACTTATATCAATATTTACTTCTATTGTGGGGGCTACGCACGCATGATGTGATGAGAGTCCGTGCGTATCTACTATTCATGCTTATGTCCGGGTAGATTTAGGCTTACACAATATTTCGTTAATACCATTGCTTGCTTATGTTTACTAATTGTTGGATTAAAACGGAGATTGAGGATATCAATATTTTAAAGTTCCAAGTTGAATTTATTATTTTCAAAAGGAATTGAGAAATATTATGATAATTTGAGAAAAATCTATGTTCAACCGCTTCGCAAGTATATTCCACGAGCGGGGTAAATTTCCACAACTCTCATAGAAGTGGGTCGTTCGCCTCAACAGGTTAACTTATATATGATATGGTTCGGTCCGTTCAACCCTCGACAATGCACAATATATTTATATGTATATTTGGATCGGGCCATACATCCTCGAAATAACTCGTGTGTAAAGATATTGGAACCCCTCATATATTTAGTATTGTTTCACGGACTTAAAAGGTGAAAGGATTAGATGAAATAAATGACTTGGTTCTTACTTGAATGAACGGATTGTTTACCTATTTCCTGCTTTGAGATCTATTATCATTGTATAATTCATGTTTAATTAGAACCTAATATTTATATATTGTGGCCTTAGTAAGTATCGGATTCGATCCCTCGTCACTTCTTCTTCGAGGATAGACTAGGTACATACTGGGTGCATGTTGTTTATGTAGTCACGCTACACTTCTGCACTTAAATGTGCAGGATTTGAGGTAGGAGCACCTCGATATTAGTACGCACGCACACTTAACTTACACTTCGAGACTTCACGGTGAGCTACCTTCCGAACCGTTCTGCAGCAGTTTGAGTCTTCCTTTTGTTATATTTGCTGTCCATTTCCTTTTAGACAGTAGACTAGTATTATTTTGTATATTCTAATAGAATGCTCATATACTTGTGACACGAGGTCTTGGCACACATTAGTAGACCTATGATTTTTGATTTATTTTTATGATTACGGTTTGCACTCAGTTGTTTTCGTTTAATTATTTTACTTCTGTAAATTCCTAAATCTCTTAACAATGAGGAATGTTATTCACTTAGCAAATTTATTAAAAACTTCTAGTTGAACCTGAAAATGCTAGGATACTTCAAGAAAACTTAGACAAGTCTATGTTAGAATAAGAAAAGAACTTGAAATGGAAAAGGTCTTCCCAGATAATGTTCAAGTTGCATGAAAATCACAGTAACAATAAAAAAGATCTAGGACATACTAAGACTAAAACTCCTTACAATCCATATAGCAAGTATGTAGACATTCCTGATAATCGCCTTTGCACTCACTGTGGAAATAATGGATAATTCAAGGAAACATGACCATCCAAAATCTAAGCATGCCTAAAAGATATTGCATATGTTGAGAAAAGAAAAACAACGAAACCTGGTCCTTCGCTGAAGGTTAATAAACTGCCAGGATGGACAAAAAAGAATGTTATTCATTCTTTTACTCATGGCAAGGGATCCAAGCTAGTCGGGATTCCTAAATTAACCCATGAATTTGTTTTTTCAGGCTAAGGTGAGAGGAAGGGAAAATTGGTGGTATGCTGATAGTCATTGCTCCCACCACATGCCCGGAAACAGAAACTATATTTTCTTACTAAGAGCCTATCAAATTGGGAGTGTGGGAATTGTAAATGGAAAAAAGAGAAACATAATCGGCATAGTAAGGTAAGTTAGTAACACTCCCGTTCTATAGACAATGTGAATTATGTCAAATGATCGAAGCACCATTCCTAAGTGTGTCTCAGATGTGTGGCAAAGGGAACCGAGCTCTGTTTACCTCTAAAAGATATATGGTGACAAATGAAAACTAAGAAAACCTAGTTTTCAAAGGAAAAAAGCATAAAAATGTTTACAAAGCTGACATCATGTCTGCACTGAAAAATGAACTTTTGTGATGCATGTGTTAAAGATAAGAAGGTCAGATCCACATTCAAGTCTAAAAAGGTGGTAAGTACCTCTCGACCTTTGAAACTAATTCACATGGACTTATGTGGATCAATGAGAGTCCAGAGTAGAGGAAAATATAGATATTTTGTAATTGTTGATGATTGTTCTAGATTTACATGGACAATATTTCTTGCAACTAAATATGAAACCTTTGATATGCTTATGACTTTTATAAAGAAACTACAACAAAAGAGGAATAGGCATGTTGCTAGAATTAGATCTGACCATAGAACTGAATTTGAAAATGCTCAATTCCTTGAATTCTGCATTGAAAATAAAAATTTTTCTGTCCCTAGAACCCCACAGCAACATGGTGTTGTTGAAAGAAAAAATAGGACTCTAGAGAACATGGCCAAAACTATGCTAATTAGTAGTGGTCTCCCAAAGACTTTTTGGGTTGAAGTTGTAAAGACTGCATGATATATTATAAATATATGCATGATTAGGCGAATAATTGAGAAGTCCCCATATGAGTTACTTCAAGGCAGAAAACCAAATGTAACCCACCTAAAATCCTTTGAAAGCAAGTTTTTTGTACACAATAATGGGAAAGAGGCTCTAGAAAAGTTTGATGCTAAATGGAATGAAGGCGTTTTTCTAGGTTACTCGCCATAAAGTAAAGCTTATAAGGTGTGTAATAAACGAACAAAATGTGTTGAAGAAAGCATTCATGTAATCTTTGATGAATTTAACATTTTATCTGAGAAAGGTACACTGGTTGCGGATAATGGTGAGTTTGGCCCAACTGAAAATCATGAGGAGAAAACAACCCATGAAGTTCTAGAAGCTGATGCAGAACAGGAACAAGAAGCAGGTCCTTCAAAAATGACTCAAAAGGTATCATAGACAGAGGGAATAGCCCAAGAAACTCAAAGATGAAAATATAGCACCTGCTCCCCCTACTGAACATGAAGGATACACTAAGACTCAATGATCTCATGCTAGGGAAGGAAAACATCAATGCTACCATCCTTTGACAAATGTGCTACTTATGTTGACTCTGGGACTATGAGAAGATCAAAATTCAGGAATATGATTTTGTTCT
The DNA here is from genome assembly GCA_005239525.1 of Nicotiana knightiana. Taxonomy (NCBI): domain Eukaryota; kingdom Viridiplantae; phylum Streptophyta; class Magnoliopsida; order Solanales; family Solanaceae; genus Nicotiana; species Nicotiana knightiana. Next base: position 1,109 of record ML408551.1, on the reverse strand, counting down.
CAGCTTACATATACATGGTGGGGCCTAAGAAAATTAAAGAATCTCTTGGAGACACAGACTGGATAGTGGCCATAAAGGAAGAATTAGACCAATTTGAAACAAGCAGAGTTTGGCACCTGGTTCCTAACACAAAAAGTGTTATAAAAAATTATGTGTAATAGGCTCAAGCAAATACTGCCTTGTATGGTCTCGGAGAATCAAACTGCATTTGTAGCATGTAGAACTATTGCACAAAACATACTAATTTTCCAGGATCTAGTGAGGCTATACAATAGAAAGAATGCGATAGAGAGCTACCTAATAAAAATTGATTTTCAAAAAGCATATGACTCTATGGAATGGCGCCAAAATTTGATCACGCTCAACTATGTCTTGTAGAAGACTAAGCGGGCGTTGCAAATATAATCCTGGGGTATTATGCCCAGAGTCGATCCCACAGGAAATTGACGTATCAAGCAAGCTGTTAAAATACTACTCAGCTGTCACCTGATGTTATTTAAATTACTGATACTAAATATTAAAACTAACTTTAATCTAAGGTTATGGTTTCCCCCGCTGGTGAACTTACTTCTCGGACACTTCGTATAGCTTGATTAATCGTCTCTATCAATCATGAACGCTCTATCTACCATAAATCTCTCTCAAGTAATTATGNCATGTGATATACCTTACATTTTATGAGCATTAATGATAAAATTACACTTGTTATGTGCTTAATGGAGTTTATTTCATGTGTAGGTGAATTGGAAATGGAAACGGAGCTAAAGGGATGCAAATACGTCAAAAATACGCAAAAGGAGATGCCCGGGCGATAGCCGGGCATTTTCCCCATAAAGCCTTGACCCCCTGGCGTTAGGGGGGCGTTAGAGCCCAAACGCCAGGGGTCCCCAGTTTCGCCCAATTCCAAGTTTGACGAGTTAAATGTTTCCCGGTTGAAATAGAAGTCTCCTACACGGTTAGGGTTCACCCTAAACCTATAAATAGACTCTTAAAACACAATTACACAGGGGATTTTCGTGGATCAAAAGCAGACAAGAAGAAAATTCCAGTGAAGTGCAAGAACATCGATTTCTACAATCTAGTATTTCTTATTTTATATTTCAAGTATG